>JALIGW010000030.1:1561786-1744286 GCA_023053685.1 Diadophis punctatus similis | reverse complement strand
AAGAGAAAAAGAAAGAAAGAGAAAATAATTACAATTAGAGCTCCAAAGCTAAGCATTCCAGGGAGATTCTTCATTTTGATTAACAGCCTTTATCCTGACATGTGTTGAGTTGCATTACCCAGCATCAGCATTCTTGCTCCTCACCGCTTCTAAGCCTTCTAACTCCGTGTTTGTCCTCTCCCTGGGATCTGCTTTTCAAATATTTTGAGTACCATCCTTGGGTCGCCAAATGCTTTGATGTTCCTCTCGCCGAACTCTCATTGTTTGAAAGAGAGAAAGCGATGCCTTCCTGCAGCGGTGATTCAACCCCGCTTCTCAGCAAGCCTTTTTGGCTCCATGGAGTTTACTTCTTTCTTTTTATGTATTCGTTTGTAACATTTATCTTACCTCGGGGTAACTTTGGGGCGGCTCGCTTGTGGGTTGATGGAGAAAGTCTTGGCGCTTGTCAAGAACATGGACAGCTTTATTTATTTATTTTTATTTATTTTGTGAGATTTATATACCGCCTCACAGTGCAAGCACTCTCTAAGCGGTTTACACCAGTAAGCAATGTATATTTACATTGCCCCCGACAATCTGGGTCCTCATTTTTAGGGGCTAATAGATGACCTCTTGCCAGAAACAGCTACCCCAACGAGTCTCTTGTTTTTATTATTATTATTATTATTATTATTATTATTATTATTATTATTATTATTATTATTATTATTATTATTATTATTATTATTATTATTATTATTATTATTATTATTATTATTATTATTATTATTATTATTATTATTTTCCTAAATTTCCTTTAGGCTGAACTGAATGAATTGAGAAGCACCATCATAAACCTTCTGGATCCACCTCCTGAAGTCTCAGCCCTGATCAACAAATTGGATTTCGCCATGTCTACCTACCTCCTTTCCGTATATCGCTTAGAATGCATGAGGTATTCCTTAAAACGCCGCCTCCGGGCGGGAAGAGACGCTCTCTTCACCTTACATCACTTACCTGGGGCAAAAGTGGAGGAAATATTTTATGCTTGTGCAATTCTGTATCGGAGGAAGGAAGGGCTGGTTTTAACCCCCAAGGATCCCGGTGTCCCATTTTCAGCCATGGTGCAGTTGGTCCTTGACTTACGACCACAGTTGAGCCCAAAATTTCCATTGCTAAACGAGATAGTTACGTTTGTTTTGCCTCATTTTACAACCTTTCTTGCCTCGATTGTTAAATGAATCATGACAGTTAAGTTAGTAACAGGATTGTTAAGAAATGGATGGATGGATGGATGGATGGATGGATGGATGGATGGATGGATGGATGGATAGATAGATAGATAGATAGATAGATAGATAGATAGATAGATAGATAGATAGATAGATAGATAGATAGATAGATAGATAGATAGATATAGATGATAGATAGATATAGATGATAGATAGATGATATGGATGAATATATAGGTAGATATGAATGGATGGATGGATGGATGGATGGATGGATATGGATGGATGGATAGATATGGATGGATGGATAGATATGGATGAATAGGGATGGATAGATGGATGGATAGATAGATGGATAGATAGGATAGATAGATAGATAGATAGATAGATAGATAGATAGATAGATAGATAGATAGATAGATAGATAGATAGATAGATAGATAGATATGGATGAATATATAGGTAGATATGGAATGGATGGATGGATGGATGGATGGATGGATGGATAGATATGGATGGATGGATAGATATGGATGGATGGATAGATATGGATGAATAGGGATGGATAGATGGATGGATAGATAGATGGATAGATAGGCTAGATAGATAGATAGATAGATAGATAGATAGATAGATAGATAGATAGATAGATAGATAGATAGATAGATAGATATGGATGAATATATAGGTAGATATGGAATGGATGGATGGATGGATGGATAGATAGAGATGGATGAATATATAGAGATGGATGGATGGATGGATAGATTGATTGATAGATTGATAGATAGATGATAGACAGATTTCTAAAAAATTATTTTTCAAGTATATCTTGGTGAAATTAACTCCCAATTCCTGGTTTGCTAGGGTCCTACGTTCAACAGACCCAGATCGTTTCCAAGTGATGTTTTATTACTTTGAGGATAAAGCTATCCAGAAAGACAAATCAGGTAAGGCTACTCCGCGATCCTTAAATCAGGTGGGCACCTGTGTCACAACTCTTGCACAATAAATACACGATTCCAAGCCATCTCGTGATGTGATTTATTTATTTTTTTTGCATAATTGTTTGGGTGCAAACAAGTAAGTAATGGCAGTAGTATTTTATTGTCATTGCATTCATACAATGAAATTAAATGCCATCTTCAGTGTAGGTTATACATAAGAAAACTACATGAGCAGCAAATACATGAGTGGGTTGTTTTTTTTTTACAACTTGTGAGAGATGCTGGGCACAATTTTCAGTTGCCTCAGTCCTTTCATTCGATTTTTTATTTTTCTCCCAACACACCTCTGCTTCCTCTCTTTCAGGTATGATGCAGTGCGTGATATCCGTCGCAGATAAGGTCTTCGAGGCTTTCCTTAGCATGATGGCAGACAAGGTAAGTTTGTCAAACCAGAATGTACACTGTGGTGGTCGTTTTGCTCAAATTTATTTATTTATTGGTGAGAACTTATATACCGCCTCATAGTGCAAGCACTCTCTAAGCGGTTTACACCATTAAGCAATGTATATATTTACATTGCCCCCAACAATCTGGGTCCTCATTTTACCTACCTCGGAAGGATGGAAGGCTGAGTCAACCCTGAGCCGGTGAGATTTGAACAGCCGAACTGCCGATCACAGTCAGCTAAAGTAGCCTGCAGTACTGCACTCTAACCGCTGCGCCACTTCGGCTCTTATTAAATGAACCATCTGGTGCGTTTGCCAGCATTTCTTTAGGATTTCACAGACTTCTGATATTTCAAATGAATTTCTCTACCCTTGCTGAGATATATTGGTGGAGCTGCTACGTGGCAGGTTTTTAAATAGACGGATAGCACTAGAAATAGCCCTTAGACTTATATGCTGCTTTACTGCCCTCTCTTAAGCGGTTTACAGAGTCGGCCTTTTGCCCCCAACAATCTGGATCCTCATTTTACCCACCTCGGAAGGATGGAAGGATGAGTCAACCTTCAGCCGGTCAAGATCGAACTGCTGGCAGTTGGCAGAGTTAGCCTGCTATGCTGTATTCTATACTGCGCCACCACGGCACACAAATCAGATGATTTCTGCTATAACGTGGTTCCTTTGGTTTTGACGTAATGTGTCAATCATGTTTTAAGGTTCGTCATGAATCTGAACAAATCTTGTGTGGCTTGTTCAGAGTACTGTGTTTTCTTCTAAAAGGGGAATTCACTCCCTGCTAGTTTTTCTGTTTTCTTCATCTGTGGAGGGAAAGTTACCGTATTTTTCGGAGTATAAGACGCACCGTAGTTTTTGGGGAGGAAAATAGAGGGGGGAAATCTACCTACCAGGTATTCATCTGGCTAATGTCCTTAGTCTGGTCAGCTTCAGGACATTATTTTATCCCCTGGTTAGGACTTAAAAAAACCTTCTTCGGAGAGAGTAACAATGAAAGAGCCTGCAAGCCAGTAAGAGCTGGGAAGATCGTTAGCACCTGGTTAGGGCTAGAAAAAAACTTATTCGGAGCAAGTAGAGCAATGAAAAAAACCCTGCAAAGACTTAGGGCTGGAAAAACATTCTTCAGAGAGAGTAACAATGAAAAAGCCTGCAAGGTAAGAGCTGGGAAGATCGTTAGCACCTAGTTAGGGCTGGGAAAAAAGCTCCGAAAAAGCTACATTCGGAGTATAAGACGCACCCAAATTTTCAGCCACTTTTAGGGAGGAAAAGGGTGCGTCTTATACTCCAAAAAATACGGTATACCATTTTAGCAGGATAAGAGTTTCTCACAGAAAAGAATTAGCAGAAGTGCTTCAAACAGTCCAGTAGCAGAACCATTTCAAGAATAATTCATACCAGTGAGTAAGGAAGCGATCCGGTAAGAGGCAACTGTCACCTTGTGGTTGAAATGGACAGCGAATGGATTTAATCAATCAATTAATAAAATAAACTGTGGTTGAGGGATTAAAATGTAAGTTTAGGAAATTTTGGCATACAGCAGGTCAACATATCAGGAGTATCCATCCTGCAGTCTGCAGGCCGCATGCAACTAGTAATGCAAGCTACAGGATGGAGGGCTTTTAACATTATTTACCGTATTTTTTGGAGTATAAGACGCACCTTTTCCCTCCCTAAAAGAGGCTGAAAATTTGGGTGCGTCTTATACTCCGAATGTAGCTTTTCCGAAGCTTTCCCCAGCCCTAACAAGGTGCTAACGATCTTCCCGGCTTCCTACTCTGTCCGAAGAAGTTTTTTTCCAGCCCTAAGTCTTTGCAGGCTTGTTTTCATTCCTACTCCCTCTGAAAATGGTTTTTTCAGCCCTAACCAGGGGATAAAATAATGTACTGAAGCTGAACAGACTAAGGATGCTAGCCAGATGAATATCTGGTAGGTAGATTTTTTCCCCTATTTTCCTCCCCCAAAACTAAGGTGCATCTTATACTCCGGTGCGTCTTATACTCCGAAAAATACGGTATGTGATTTTTATATTATAAAAACTAAATTATATATTTTGTATGAGGCCCAAGACAATTCCTCCTCACTCAGTGCGGCTCAGGAAAGCCAAAAGATCGGATGTTCTACGTGCTTGCTCAAGAAATTAATAAACCACGATGTGTTGATTAAAAAATAATAATCCCCAAACCCTAACAAGGGACTTTCATGGTTCTTCTTTTGATGTTTAGCCCAAAACGAAAGAAAATGAAGAAGAGTTGGAAAGACACGCTAAATTCTTGCTGGTCAACTTTAATCACATTCATAAGCGAATAAGACGGGTTGCAGATAAATACCTATCGGGTCTTGTAGATAAGTAAGTACGTTGCGATGACTTGATGGCAGAGCGGGTTTCAGGTCTTCTAGTTCTGGAACGGCTTGCCTTTAGAAATTGTGGGTGCTAAAACACCAGAGGTTTTTGGACAGCCATTTGTCTGAAATGATATAGGATCTCTTGCTTGAGCAGGGGGTTGGAAGGGACTTTCCGAGGTCCGTTCCAACTCTGTTATTCTGTAATTCTCTATTGGTGTTTCTCAGCCTTAGCAATTTTAAAGATGTGTGGACTTCCAACTCCCAGAATTCCCCAGCCAGCATGTAGATACATGTAGCATGTGTCAGGGTTCCAAGTAATACACCCATAACAAACAGAACTCCGAGGCAAGCAGGTTCCTCAAAGAACAGGTTTATTGGACATATCATATTGGCACAGACTGGTGAAAACCGACTCGAAAGGTTCCCGTGGTTTTCACCTAATTAAAAGTAAAGTTTTTCCCCTTCTGCAAACAATCAGTCACATGGTCCAGTCAAGGTGCTGTCCAGTTGTTTGGAAACTTCACTCCTCTTTTCAGCCAGCTGTGGGAATGTCCTTGGTTCTCAGGGGAAACTATTTTGTTTTGGCTACAAACCCCAGCTATCTCTATTCCGCCCCCCCCCCATCCCTCATCTCCATTGTGGCAATGCTGAAGCCTCCAAGATGGCCTCAGTCAGGCCAGCTTGAGAGTTGACAGCATGTAGATTGGATGGATGGATGGATGGATGGATGGATGGATGGATGGATGGATGATAGATAGATAGATAGATAGATAGATAGATAGATAGATAGATAGATAGATAGATGATATGAATTGGAGAACTGTACAAAGAGCAAAAGAGATGGATGGATGGATGGATGATAGTTGGGGTGGGTGGATGGATGGATGGATGGATGATAGGTGGGATGGGAGCATGGATGGATGGGTGGATGGATGATACAGACAGACAGACAGACAGATTCAACAAATTAAGCATCCAATCTTTCCTTAGTTCACCATGAAGAAATTCCTTGATTCCTTTAATGTTGGACTAAGGTTTAAATTAGTCAATCAGCTACTAACGAATGGCTGGGCCCTGTTGTCTTACCAGGTACGGATGTTTTTGTACTGATGCTTAACTTTTGCTTTGTCCTTTTCAAGGTTCCCTCACTTACTTTGGAGCGGAACGGTGCTGAAGACTATGCTAGATATCCTTCAGACTCTCTCCCTCTCTCTCAGCGCAGTAAGTGCTTCTCCAGCGATTGCAAGGAGAATAAAATTGCAGCTGGCTTTGCTAAAAAAAGAGTATTTTTTCTTGTTGTATGAGTGAACTGGTGGTCTTCAGCTCTCGTATTATGAATTAAATGGCTTAAGAATTATTATTATTATTATTATTATTTTTAAATATGGCACAATCACTTCACCCAACAAGAAAAACAGGGATATGGGCCTCCCTATTCCTCAATTGGTTTTCTCCTTAGGAATCATTTTGGAATAATGTTGCACTATAGTTTCTGTTTCCTTTCTGTTTTAGGACATCCATAAGGACCAACCGTATTATGACATTCCAGATGCCCCGTATAGAATTACTGTCCCTGATACCTACGAAGCTAGAGAGGTAAAAAGAATACAAATATTGTACATCTTTGATTGGGTTCGCCCATTGTCTTAAGCCATGGTTTGCTTCGTTAAAATAGAGAGAATTCCTTAGATTAACAATAGCAATAGCACTTTACTTATATACCGCTTCATAGTGCTTTACAGCCCTCTCTAAGCGGTTTACAGAGTTCAGCATATTGCCCCCAACAATCTGGGTCCTCATTTTACCGACCTCAGAAGGATGGAAGGCTGAGTCAACCTTGAGCCTGGTGAGATTTGAACAGCTGAACTGCTGAACTAGCAGTCAGCCTGCAGTCGCAGCATTTAACCACTGCACCACTTCAGCTCTTGGCCTTTCTTTTATAGGCCACAAGGGCAGGATGTTGAGAACAAATTGGTTTTCCTTATAAGTTTCTGTGTCTATGGACAGAGATAAATTTTGGAAATCTAATTCTCTACTACACATATGATGATGTTCGTCCATCGTGTTCAAAGAGGACCTTGACATCTATCATATGTCTTGCCAAGCCATAGCAGAAGAGAAGGGAGCACTCCGCAAAGCCAGAGCTGCAAATGCTGCGACAATGGTGCCCACACATGTCTGCCCAACATGTGGCAAAACATTTCGTGCCCGTATAGGCCTTACCAGCCACCTGCGGACACATCACAAACAGCCCACAACCTGATAGATAGATGTCAAGACTACACATATAATATCTGGGCTGAAGAACTCCAGATGGCCACTAGGTGGCAGAAAAACCTAACCTATTGCTATGATCTAAACCTCATCGGGATTTTTTGCAACCTAGTGATATAGTGCTTAAAGACATCGGGTTAGAAAAGCAATAGCACTTATATACCGCTTCACAGTGCTTTACAGCCCTCTGTAAGCAGTTTACAGAGTCAGCCTCTTGCCCCCAGCAATCTGGGTCCTCATTTTACTGACCTCGGAAGGATGGAAGGCTGAATCAACCTTGAGCTGGTCAGGTTCGAACTCTTGACAGTGGGCAGAGTCAGTCTACAATATTTCATTCTAACCACTGTGCCACCCATGGCAGGAGACCGTGAGTTCTAGTGCTGGGCGACTGGGCCAGACCCTTACTCTCAGCCCTGGAAAGAAGGGCAAATCAATTCTGAAAATGTCGCCCCAAAAATTACACCACCAGAAATCAAGATTGACTTGATGGCAAAGTAAGAGGCTGAAGTAGTGGTTAAAGCACCAGGCTAGAAACTGGGAGGCTGTGAATTCTAGTCCTGCCTTAGGCCCAAAAGCTAGCTGGGTGACCTTGGGCCAGTCACTCTCTCTCAGCCCTAGGAAGAAAGAAACGATAAACCGTTTTCAAATATCTTGGCCAGAGGCATATGCCAAGAGTCACAACTGACAGGCAAGCTGAACCAGGATGCTGAAATGCATAACCAGGCTGGAAACTGGAAGATGGTGTGAGTTCTAGTCCTGCCTTAGGTCCAAAGCCAGCTGCATAACCCTGGCTCTGTCCCTCTCTTTCAAACCCAAAGAAGAAGGCAAGAATAATCTACTTCTAAAACCATGACAAATCTGGCTGGTGTTGTCCCGTTAGTCGCCAACTGACTCTCAAAAACGAAGACACATGTATCCAGGGGAATATTTGCTTTATTATACTTCTGCAGTCAAGCACTTGCATTGCGTCACTAGCTGGCTTTACCCTATTTCTCTTTCTAGAGCATCGTTAAAGATTTTGCCGCCCGATGTGGCATGATCCTCCAAGAAGCCATGAAATGGGCACCTTCAGTCACCAAATCTCACCTGCAGGTAAATCTTCCACATCCCTGTTCTCTCTCGGATTGCATCGTACCTTGGAAATCGGGGAATCCGGCCAGGGGAAATCTGCAGAGCAAAGCAACAACAACAACAACAACACACACACAGAGAATTTTTCTGAACGGCGGTTCTTGGCTTCCCTTTTTTTTTCAGGAATATTTGAACAAGCACCAGAACTGGGTGTCAGGCCTATCACAGCACACAGGGTTGGCCATGGCAACCGAGAGCATTCTCCACTTTGCAGGCTACAACAGGCAAAACACGACACTAGGGGTAAGTTCTCTTCACTGTGGCCATTGTCCTGTTTCTCAGCTCCCACTTCTGCGGGAGCGGCTTGTGTACAGCCCCCCAAAATGAAAGTCCCTGTTTGTAGCTACACAGTCTATGGAGTCCTTGGTGGTCTCCGAGCTTGCTGTCTTCTTATAAACCTTTCATGACCCATTGGGGAGGGAGGGAGGAGAACTGTGGGATCCTTGGTGCTCTCTGAGCTTGGTTGTTTTCTTGCAGACGTTTCATAACCTACCGTGTTTTTCAGAGTATAAGACGCACATTAGTTTTGGGGGAGGAAAATAGGGGGGGAAATCTACCTACCAGGTATTCATCTGGCTAGCGTCCTTAGTCTGTTCAGCTTCAGCACATTATTTTATCCCCTGGTTAGGGCTGAAAAAACCTTTTTCAGAGGGAGTAGGAATGAAAACAAGCCTGCAAAGACTTAGGGCTGAAAAAACCTTTTTCAGAGGGAGTAGGAATGAAAACAAGCCTGCAAAGACTTAGGGCTGAAAAGACCTTTTTCAGAGGGAGTAGGAATGAAAACAAGCCTGCAAAGACTTAGGGCTGGAAAAAAGCTTCGAAAAAGCTACATTCGGAGTATAAGACACACCCAAAATTTCAGCCTCTTTTAGGGAGGAAAAAGGTGCGTCTTATACTCCGAAAAATACGCTAACTAGGTAACATTATCAGTGCAAGAGTATATGGGGTTTGCTTGCTGTTTTTATATAGTGGCTTATCCTGCCAGTGCTGGTATGTTTGTGCTTCTCTCCTTAGTAGGAGGAAACCAAGAGTTTTGGTAGGAAAAAAAACCCTAAATTTCTGCTTGGTGGGAGAACGCCATACCCAGTAGCCCTGATGATGCCACCTAGTTTGGTCATGAAACGTCTGCAAGAAAACCACCAAGCTCGGAGAGCACCCTACAAAATGATACCCAGTAGGCAACATCTGAACTTCCAGAGGTTCAATCATTTTCTTAGCCACTCTGCCATACTCTTTCATCAAAAGGGCGGGGTGGTGATAGTGGAGGGGGTAAGGGACCAGGATGTAGTTTAGTCCCATCCATTTCTGGTTTCCCCACCCCCACCCCGAGCATCCAGGTTCTCCCCCTATTCTCAAAATACGACGTGGTGTGTTGCTTGTAGGCCACTCAATTAACCGAAAGGCCCACCTGCGTGAAGAAAGATTACTCCAACTTCATGGCTTCCCTCAACCTGCGCAATCGCTACGCTGGAGAAGTGAGTAGAAGAGACCCCAAGTTCCCCCTTACCGTTTTTAAAGAAGAAATCCCTCCCTTTCTCAATTTGCATGCCCAGCGTTGGGCGCAAATCTCCAAGCAAGCCTCCTCCCGTTGGAGAAAGTACGTGCAAGCATTTCCACTTTTTGGGTTTCGGATACTGATACATAGTTCTGAGATATTTATTTGTTTGTTTAGTGTATGGCATAACGTACATGGACTTAGAACATATAGTAGCACTAGCAATAGCACTTAGACTTATATACCGCTTCATAGTGCTTTACAGCCCTCTCTAAGTGGTTTACAGAGTTCAGCATATTGCCCCCAACAATCTGGGTCCTCATTTTACTGACCTCAGAAGGATGGAAGGCTGAGTCAACCTTGAGCCGGTGAGATTTGAACTGCTGAACTGCAGTGCTGCACTTTAACCACTGCGCCACCTCAGCTCTTCACCTAAGTTAAAGTAGCACTTCACCTAAGTTAAAAATACGGTAAAATACGAATGTTAAAAAGATCTATATTCAGGTATCAATGTCTAGCCAGGGGTCTCCAACCTTGGCAACTTTAAGACTTGTGGACTTCAACTCCCAGAATTCCTCAGCCAGCAAAGAGCCGAGGTGGCGCAGTGGTTAGAGTGCAGCACTGCAGGCTACTTCAGCTGACTGCTAGCTGCAGTTCAGTTGTTCAAATCTCACCGGCTCAAGGTTGACTCAGCCTTCCATCCTTCTGACGTCGGTAAAATGAGGACCCACATTGTTGGGGACAATAGGCTGAACTCTGTAAACCGCTTAGAGGGGGCTGTAAAGCACTGTGAAGCGGTATATAAGTCTAAATGCTATTTCTATTGAAGTTGTCAAGGTTGGAGACCTCTAGTCTACACCTTCTAACCATTAAAGTGCAGCTTCATTTATCTGAAAAAAGTCAGATACTGACCCTCAGCTTACAGTCAGTCATGCATGCACACATACACGCACACACACACACACACACACACACAAATAAGACCAGGTTTTATATTATTTTTTGCTCCAAAAGACACATTAGGGCTTATTTTCTGGTTAGATCTTGTTCTTCGGGGAAATACGGCACTAAATGCATCCGTCTGTCTGACGATCTTAACTGGGGCTTATTTTGAGGGTAGGGCTTACATTACAAGCATCCTGAAAAATCATGCTAGGGCTTATTTTTCCAGTTGGGTCTTATTTTCGTGGAAACACAGTATTAATATACTTATTTAAATTAATATGGTGCAATCTCAAAACAACTGCAGCACCCCTTGAACGTCGTCGGCATTAACCAAATCCCCATCGGTCAATTGCAAACAGGCATCTTAATTTAGATCAGCTTACATCCTGCGATGATACCTCTCACCCCCATCCCTTATCCACATCCGCCTATGACAGGGGTCGGCAACCTTAAACACTCAAAGAGCCACAAAAGTCCTAACCGGAAGCCTCCCGTTCAATTCTGGAGCCAACCGGAAGTCCGGTTCCCCCATCATAGTCTCCTCCTAGCGCACAGTCCTTTTTCCTCTGTTGACCGGAAGTCGGTTCCCCCACCACCATAGAGTCTCCTCCTAGCACGGCATCCTTTTTCCTCTACCTGTCCTAACCGAAAGCCCTATCAATTGTGGAGCCGACCAGCAACAGGGAGCTGCAGCAGAGGGGTGAAAGAGCCACATGCGGCTCCAGAGCCGCGGGTTGCTGACCCCTGGCCTATGGAAAGGACTCAACGGGATGAAGTATTCCAACTCCAGTCTCAAACTTCTGGCTGACTAGGACTGGAATAATAAAGGTTGAATTTAAATAAATAAATAAATAAATGACTTCCGTGACTTTTCTAAATAGGTTGCTGGGATGATTCAATACTGCAACGCCACAGGACGGACATCGGACCTGAATAAACTCATGGTCAAGCAACTCAGCAACGCTCTGGAAGCCGGCCAAGCAGAGAACTATACCCAGGCGATGTTTAAGATGACCGCCTTGCTGATAAGCAGCAGAGGTAATAGCGAAAATCTTGCAGGTTTATACAGGTGGTCCTTGACTTAACGACTACCACAGAGTCCAAAACTTCTGTCACTATGTGAGACAGGTTAAGTGAGTTTTTGCCCCCTTTTACAACCTTCCTCAGCCAGTTCCTCAGCTGGCTGAGGAACTCTGGGAGTTGAAGTCCACAAGTCTTAAAGTTGCCAAGGTTGGAGACCCCTGATTTACAGCATGATAAAGATACTACATCTCTTTTTAAAACAAAACGTCTTTGTAAATTTTTTCAGACACCGATTCCCAGCTCTTACATCACCTCTGCTGGGGCCCTCTGCGTATGTTCAACGAACTGGTCATGCAGACTGCCCTTGCTTGTTGGGAGTGGCTGCTGGCCGCTAAGAACGGCATAGAAGTCCCGGTAAGTTATGAGTTAATTTAAGGATCATTTATCTCCATAATAGTATTTCTGGAACAAGCAATACATTTAGCAAACGACCCCAAATTTAGTGGGGCTTGGTTTGCTGCATTTACATCATAGAATGATATTCGCTCTGTTTCTCTCCTTACCCTGCGTTTGTGTTTATGTTTATACATATTTAGGTTTTATTTATTTGTATCCTGCCTTTATTATTTTTACAAATGACTCAAGACAGCAAAAATACCTAGTACTTCATCTTCCTCTTATTTCCCCCACTATAACAACGCTGTGAGATGGGTTTGGCTGAGAGAGGGAGACTGACCCAAAGTCAACCTTTAAGTTTTATGTCTAAGGAGGAACTAGAACTCACTGTCTCCTGGTGATTGGCCCAAAAATCACCCAGTTGGGTTTCATGCCTAAGGCGGGACTAGAACTCACGGTCTCCTGGTGATTGGCCCAAAGTAACTCAGCTGATTTTTATGTCTAAGGAGAAACTAGAACTCACTGTCTCCTGGTGATTGGCCCCAAAATCACCCAGTTGGGTTTCATGCCTAAGGCGGGACTACAACTCACAGTCTCCTAGTGATTGGCCCAAAAATCACCCAGTTGGGTTTCATGCCTAAGGCGGGACTAGAACTCACAGTCCCCTAGTGATTGGCCCAAAAATCACCCAGTTGGGTTTCATGCCTAAGGTGGGACTAGAACTCACTGTCTCCTGGTGATTGGCCCAAAAATCACCCAGTTGGGTTTCATGCCTAAGGCGGGACTAGAACTCACAGTCTCCTGGTGATTGGCCCAAAAATCACCCAGTTGGGTTTCATGCCTAAGGCGGGACTAGAACTCACAGTCTCCTAGTGATTGGCCCAAAAATCACCCAGTTGGGTTTCATGCCTAAGGCGGGACTAGAACTCACAGTCTCCTAGAGATTAGCCCAAAGTCATCAACCAGCTTTCATGCCCAAGGCAGGACTTGAACTCACCACCTCCTGGTGATTGGCTCAAAGTCACCCAGCTGGCTTTCATGCCTAAGGCTGGACTTGAACTCACACCACCTCCTGGTTTCTAGCCAGGTACTTTAACCACTAGACCCAACTGGCTCTTTTAAGTGTATTTATAATAAACTTTAAAATCTGCTGCATGAAAAGAAGTAATGATTTTTTGCTTCTCTTCAGTTCATGAGAGAGATGGCTGGGGCTTGGCAAATGACCGTGGAGCAGAAATTGGGCCTCTTCTCCACCGAGCAGAAAGAAGCCGATCCTTTAGCCGCCTCCGAAGAAAGCCAACCGAAACCGTGTCCACCGGAGGTCACCCCACATTACATCTGGATAGAAGCAAGTATCCTCCCCCCTTAAGCCAGGTTTTGTTTTGCTTTTTTTTTTTTTTACAGCAGAGGTAGATAAGAAGACGTAGCTAAGAGAGACGCTTATGACAATCATAAACCAAAAGGGGAGAGTATTTATTTAGTTATTCATTTATTTGTTTCCTGCCGGTCTTATTTTTACAAATAACTCAAGGCGGCGAACATATTCAATACACCTTTCTCCTCCCCCCCCCCCCCCAGAACAATCCTAGGGTGAAAGAGAGTGATTGGCCCAAAGTTACCCAGCTGACTTTGATGCCTAAGGCGGGACTAGAACGCATTGTCTCCTGGTGATTGGCTCAAAATCACCCAGCTGGGTTTCATGCCTAAGATTGGGACTAGAACTCACTGTCTCCTGGTGATTGGCCGAAAGTTAGCCAGCTGGCTTTCAAGCTTAAGACAGG
The DNA here is from genome assembly GCA_023053685.1 of Diadophis punctatus similis. Taxonomy (NCBI): domain Eukaryota; kingdom Metazoa; phylum Chordata; class Lepidosauria; order Squamata; family Dipsadidae; genus Diadophis; species Diadophis punctatus. The sequence goes on along the minus strand of JALIGW010000030.1, from coordinate 1,730,282 downwards.
ACTAGAACTCACAGCCTCCTAGTGATTGGTCCAAAGTCACCCAGCCAGCCTGCATGCCCAAGGCAGGACTGGAACTCACAGTCTCCTGGTGATTGGCCCAAAGTCACCCAGCCGGCTTTCATGCTAAGGCGGGACTAGAACTCACAGCCTCCTAGTGATTGGCCCAAAGTCACCCAACTGGCTTTCATGCCTAAGGTAGGACTAGAACTCACAGTCTCCTGCTTTCTAGTCTAGTGCCTTAACCACTAGACCAGGGGTCGGCAACCTTAAACACTCAAAGGTCCTAACCAGAAGGCCCCCCCCCCGGTTCAATTCTGGAGCCAACCAGAAGTCCGGTTCCCCCATCATAGAGTCTCCTCCTAGCGCGGCGTCCTTTTTCCTCTACCAGTCCTAACCAAAAGCCCTATCAATTGTGGAGCTGACCGGAAAACCCGCTCCTTGCCATAGAGTCTCCTCCTGGCACCCTCTGCTTCCCCCACCGCCCCCAACTGGAAGATCCTCTCAAAATTGTGGTGCCGACCGGCAACAGGGAGGCGCAGCAGAGGGGTGAAAGAGCCACATGCGGCTCCAGAGCCGCAGGTTGCTGACCCCTGCACTAGACCAAACTGGATTAATAGCTATTGAGGAATCTCACTTCCATCGACAACCCTCATTCCCTTTTGAGTTGGCCATCACCATCCTGCAGGAAATCAAACATTGGCTTGTTGGACAGACAGATGTCTTAACTTTTGGTTCCACATCTACAGTTTTTGGGGCAGAGGTTTGAAATCGCGAAGTACTGCAGTTCGGATCAAGTGGAGATCTTTGCCAGCTTACTCCAGAGGTCCCTGTCTTTGAATATCGGCGGATCGAAGGGGAGCATGAATCGCCACGTGGCAGCCATCGGACCCCGTTTTAAGTAAGTGAGACCCACCCCCCTTGGTTTATTTTTATTTTTTTCAGAGGCGGGCGGCAGGCACGAAGAATACCAAAGAGAGAGTGTTAGTTTTGAGTTTACCTGTCAGATTTGCACGGAACTGATTTTCTCAGGTTCTTGCACTTGTCCCCTCTTCGTATTTTTTTTAAAGAAAATATAACATCTATATTTATTAATGCCGTGTTTTTAATTCCCTGTTTTTCCAAGGGGATGAAAAGGAGGCTCTTGATATTCCCCCCTTGTTCTTTTGCTCATCGAAATAAGGGGGGAGGGGAGCTCAGGATGCAACATCGCTTTTATCGTTCTGCCATTTCACTTTATATTTATAATTGAGCCGAGGTGGCGCAGCAGTTAGAGGCAGGTACTGCAGGCCACTTTAGCTGACACTGATCCGCAGGTCACCGGTTCAAATCTCACCGGCTCAAGGTTGACTCAGCCTTCCATCCTTCCGAGGTAGGTAAAATGAGGACCCAGATTGTTGGGGGCAATGTAAATATACATTGCTTACTGGTGTAAACCGCTTAGAGTGTGCTTGCACTGTGAGGCGGTATATAAATCTCACAAAAAAAAAAAAATAGATGATAGATAGTTAGATAGATAGATAGATAGATAGATAGATAGATAGATAGATAGATAGATAGATAGATAGATAGATGATAGATAGATAGATAGATAGATAGATAGATAGATAGATAGATAGATAGATAGATAGATAGATAGATAGATAGATAGATAGATAGATAGAGCCGTGGTGGCGCAGTGGTTAGGATGCAGTACTGCAGGCTACTCCTGTTGACTGCCGGCTACCTGGAGTTTTGTAGTTCAAATCTCACCAGGCTCCAGGTTGACTCAGCCTTCCATCCTTCCCAGGTGGGTAAAATGAGGACCCAGATTGTTGGGGGCAAGAGGCTGACTCTGTAAACTGCTTAGAGAGGGCTGTAAAGCACCGTGTAGCGGTATATAAGTCTAAGGGCTATTGCTATTATATTGGACAGATCTCTTCCTATATAACCCTTTTGAGTATCCTGCCTAAAGATCCTAATGAAATTCTTTTGGACTCTTTTAGGCTCTTAACGCTGGGACTGTCTCTTCTGCATGCCGATGTCATCCCAAACGCAACGATTCGCAACGTCTTGAGAGAGAAGATATATTCCACGGCTTTTGATTACTTCAGGTATTTGCCCTTCTCCTTCTTCTCCTCCTTCTCTTCCTCCTCCTCCTTCCACTTCTCCTTCCTTCTCCTCCTCCTCCTCCTTCTCTTCCTCCTTCTCCTTCAACTTCTTCCTTTTCCTTCTCCTCTTCCCCTTTCCCTTCTCCTCCTCCTTCCACTTCTCCTTCCTTTTCCTTCTCCTCCTCCTCCTCCTTCTCCTTCCACTTCTCCTTCCTTCTCCTCTTCCCCTTCTTCTCCTCATCCTCCCCTTCCCCTTCTCCTTCTCCTCTTCTCCTTCCCCGCCTCCTCCTTCCTCTTCCTCCTCCTCTTCCCTTTCTTCTCCCCCTCCCTCCTCCTCCTCCTCCTCCATGGTGGGAAAAAGTGAAATGAAAGTTGAAAAGGAAGTCAACCTCTATTCTGATTGATTGATTGATGTTTTACAACCTAACAAAAATGCAGGGAACCTACAAACAATCGTGAAACAATAAAAGGCCATCCCAAATAGTAATAGGACCCTTGATTGCAGAAACATAAAATCTTCCGGTTACATCAGAGTTCAGATGAGGAAGGAGGAGGGGAGCCCCAAAGCTGGTTCAAAGCACACCCAAGACATGATGACCTGCGAAGTGCGAGTTTTCTTGCCAAAATGCCTCTCTTATCCTAATGTTGTTTGCCCTCCATCGAAGCTCCGCCCCCAAGTATCCAACTCAAGCAGAGAAGAGGCTGCGCGAGGACATCATCATCCTCATCAAGTTTTGGACGGCAATGTTCTCCGACAAGAAATACTTAACCGCCAGCCAGCTTGTGCCTCCAGGTATGTAGGAGAAGAGCAGGGAAGCGGAGTTAAGCAAGTCATTAGCCTAGAATCGTTACGTTCCCACAAAGGGTCTAAGCCCAACCCCTCCAGAATTTGTTTGTCCCTTGTTGTTTTAACCATTCAGTCGTGTCCAACTCTTGCCGACTTTATAGGCAAGTGCTCTCCATGCTACCCTGTCAAGCTCAACTTCTTTCAGTTGTTGGATGTATCAGATCTTTGTATCAGTTTTTGATGTTATCAAGCCAGCAAGTTCTTTGCTTGCCTCTTCTTCTTGTTCCACTAACCCAGGGGTCAGCAACCCGCGGCTCTGGAGCTGCATGTGGCTCTTTCATCCCTCTGCTGCAGCTCCCTGTCGCTGGTCAGCTCCACAATTGATAGGGCTTTCAGTTAGGACAGGTAGAGGAAAAAGGATGCCGCACTAGGAGGAGACTCTATGGTGGGGGAACCGACTTCCGGTCAGCAGAGGAAAAAGGACGCAGCACTAGGAGACTATGATGAGGGAACCGGACTTCTGGTCCGCTCCAGAATTGAACGGGAGGCTTCCGGTTAGGATCTTTGTGGCTCTTTGAGTGTTTAAGGTTGCCGACCCCTGCACTAACCATTCCTAGCATCGTTGACTTCTCTAGTGAATTTGCATGCATGAGACAGCCAAATGTTGAAATGAGAATAAGATCTCATAGAGGCGATTTAGATCTTTTCTTGGAATTCAGACAGTTAGAAATAAAGCCGAGATTAAAAGTCTAATAGAAAATATTTATTTCAGTACAAAAACAATAAATCCTGAATAATTACATCTTTGCTAAGAAAACACGACCGTTCAGGTCAACAGTTAAGGCAGAAGAGAATTAATGGTGGTTTAGGAATGCACACATGCGCAAAGAACATATATCACGTGTTCTGCTTATATTGGAATGTACCATAATATTAGGATGGGGTGTATCACCCTGCATAGATGTACAACTGACAATATTCACTACGTGACAGTAAATCCGACATGATTTTATGAGTTTAGCTTCTAGGGATGTGACTGGTATAAAGTGTTCTGATGAGATTTTTTTTTACAAGCTAGTTCTCAATTGCTTCGTTGTTTGACACCATTGTTTGACCCTTATCTAGTGCCAATTTAGTGCTGGCTGTCAGTTGACTAGATTCTTGTTTACAGATAGTCCTTAATTTACAACAGTTCATTTAGTGACCACTCAAAGTTACAACCAATACTGAAAAAAGGGACTTATGACCGTGTTCCACACTTACAACCATGGTTCTCATCCTTTGCCCCTGACAATTCTATCTGTCACTTTTTCATTCTTCTTTGATTGAGCCGTGGTGGCACAGTGGTTAGAATGCAGTACTACAGGGCTAACTCACTGCTCACTCCAGGAGTTCGATCCTGACCGGTTCAAGGTTGACTCAGCCTTCCCTCCTTCCAAGGTCGTTAAAATGAGGACCCAGATTGTTGGGGGCAATATGCTGAACTCTGTAAACCTCTTAGAGAGGTCTGTAAAGCACTATGAAGAGGTATATAAGTCTAAGTGCTATTGCTATTGCTATTCCTTCCATCCATCCATCCATCCATGGTGCAGTATTGCAAGCTAATTCTGCCCACTGCCAGGAGTTCGATCCTGACTGCCTCAAGGTTGACTCAGCCTTCCATCCTTCCGAGGTCGGTAGAAGCAGTATATAAGTCTAAGTGCTATTGCTATCAATTGTCTGGCTTGGTGCCAAAGGGATGCTTTTTAAAAAACCTTTAGATAACCAAGACACCCGGAGTAATCTCGACATCACCGTGGGCTCCCGACAGCAAGCTACCCAGGGATGGATCAACACCTACCCTTTATCCAGCGGCATGTCGACCATCTCCAAAAAATCAGGTGCGTCTTTGTCAGAGTTTAGGCAGCGTGATTAGTATTATGAGATAAACCCAGGAGCAAAACACAGCACTCAGCACACAGACCCTTTAGATAATTAATAGTGGTTTTATATAAAACTAAATATATACAAACTTATACGTGGTTAAATACCTTATCATACAGCTACTGATACACGGAGAAGAGCAAAATGAGAGAGAGAGAACATGAGGAGAAGGGAAACGCCCTCTAATGGCTTCTCTTATATAGGCAGCTTTTTTACCCAGCTTCTTAAAGTGGCAGTAACCCTGCTGCCTCATTCCCATTGCATCAGCTTCCGCTTACAACCTCTCATCAGCTTACAGCTATTAAATCTACATACCCCGACAGTCTTGCTTTATCTTAAGCACCACTAAACTCCTGTTTAATCCTCACAACAACTGGGGCAGTAGATTTGTTGCCTGTGAATGCCTGGCCCAAGCTTGAGCAATGAGCCTTTACCGCAGAATGGAAAACAGACCGTCTAACACAGGGGTCTCCAACCTTGGCAACATTAAGCCTGGCGGACTTCAACTCCCAGAATTCCAAAGTTTTGAGGAATTTAGGGAGTTGAAGTCCGCCAGGCTTAAAGTTGCCAAGGTTGGAGACCCCTGTTCTAACACAGCAGTTTCTCTGGGAGCCATCATGGCAGAGTTTTGTATGATACTTCATATTTCTACCTCCTCACTCCCCAAAAAAACCCCCAAACCCCCAATTCAGGTAGTCCTCGAGTTATTCGTTTAGTGACCGGCACTGAAAAAAATGACTTATGGCCGTTTTCACACTTAATGATCATTGCAGCATCTCCGTAATCACACGAATCAAATTCGGACACAGGCTAGATAGGAAAGAGACCAAGAGAACGTTATCATATTATTATCCTATTATTCTCACCGTGTTCCTTTGTCATTGTTTATTTTATTCTATTCTTTTTACTTCTGTTCTGTTTACGCTCCCTTCATTTTTCTCCTTCCTTTTTTCTTCCTTCCTTTTTTTCTTCCTTTCTATATTATTGTAAGCCGCCTAGTATAGACCCACGGGGAGGTAAGCAGCAAATACAGGTAGTCCCCGACTTACAATGGTTCATTTAGTGACCGTTCAAAATTACAGCAGCACTGAAAAAAAGTGACTGAGGGCCGTTTTTCACAGTTATGACCGTTACAGCATCCCCATGGTCATGTGCTCCAAATTCAGATACTTGGCAACTGACTCATACTTACGACCGTTGCTGTGTCCCAAGGTCACGCGATCCCCTTTTGCAACCTTCTGATCAGCCAAGCCAATGGGGAAGCCAGATTCACTCAACAACTGGGTTACTAACTTACCAACATCAGCAGTGATTCACTTAACAAAAGTGGCAAGAAAGGTCGCAAAATGGAGCAAAACTCACTTAACAAATGTCTCATTAACAATAGAGATTACACTAGCAATCAAAGAGAAAGAACAAACTGAATATTATATGATATTTATTTAGTCAAGTTCATATTTGATAATATACATAAGTATAACATTATTTGAATACATAAAATGGGTACAAATAAAAGGGAACATTTGGACACGGACGGTAGACACGCTGGTGCGCTTATGCACGTCCCTTACAGACCTCTTAGGAATGGGGTGAGGTCAACAGTGGACAGTCTAAGGGTAAAGTTTTGGGGGTTTGGGGAAGAAACCACAGAGTCAGGTAGTGAGTTCCAGGCATTGACCACTCTGTTGCTGAAGTCGTATTTTCTGCAATCGAGTTTGGAGCAGTTCACTTTGAGTTTGTATCTGTTGTGTGCTCGTGTGTTGTTGTGGTTGAAGCTGAAGTAGTCATTGACAGGTAGGACGTTGTAGCAGATAATTTTATGAATTACTCTTAGGTCATGCTGAAGGCGACATAGTTCTAAGTTTTCTAAGCCCAGAATCTCAAGTCTGGTGGCGTAAGGTATTCTGTTGCGAGCAGAGGAGTGGATGACTTTCCTGGTAAAATACCTGTGGACGCACTCAATTGTATTGATGTCCTATATGCAGTTCCAGATATGGGAAGTATTTTATCAATGGTTAGAGAGTAAAAAAAGAGAACTGGAAATAAAACAAGAAGATTAAAGAAGAATAGAAATTATGTTAAGATAGAGGTATAAATATGATAATTCTCAGTATTATAATGATGAGGATAATCAATGTTGTTATTATGGTATTTTTTACTAGAAGACATGTTAAGAGGAAAAATGAATAGGATTGTAATGTTTAATTGTCTAACATACTAATAATTTTAAGAGTAGAGAATTATAGTAAAGTGAATGATGTTGTAAATGTAGAAGAGTGGTGCACAGAGATATCTGAACCCAGACGACACACTGTTTAAGGAAAGTTGGAATGTTTGTATTTTGAAAAATAAAAAAAAAAAAACTTTAAAAAAAAACCAATCAAGATTTTGGGCTCAGATGTGGTCGTACGTCGAGGACGATCTGTACATTTAACAAATATACAAATTCACGTTGTGTGTTGTCTTTCGAAGGAATGTCTAAGAAGACGAATCGAGGCACTCAGCTACACAAATACTACATGAAAAGGAGAACTCTGCTGCTGTCACTTCTGGTAAGTCTCTACCCCTAAAGCAACCCATGGCTCTGGAGCCGCATGTGGCTCTGTCATCCCTCTGCTGCAGCTCCATGTTGCTGGTCGATGAAAGGAAAATGCTAGGAGGAGACTCTAGGAAGAGCTCCATGAGAAAAGGGACTCAAGACCGTTTTTCACACTTACGACCGTTGCAAGCATCCCCACGGTCAACATGATTAAAATTCAGATGCTTCAGTTACTGGTGGGTGCTCTAGAGACCCGAAAGCGAGAGGTAGATGTAGAGGCAGATGAAATATTTAGACAAAATACGAGTGATGCAAAGTGGCATAAGGTCCCAAGGGAGGAGCATGTGAGATTTGTTAAAAAGTCAATACGAGTCGAAATATTAAAAAGGACAAGAGATGATGGATCGATACAGAATACTTTTTAATATGGGATTCGTTTTACTAATGGTTAGAAAATAGAGGTAGAAATTAGAAATTGGGAAAATATTATTAAGTATACTGTTACATAATATAATATATTATTATTACTACGTATACGTAAACATTAGAAGTTGAAAGATGATTACCAAGTATATGTAAATAGTATTATTATTATTGTTATTATTATTTTGTATAAAGTAAATTGACCCAGAAAATACACTATTCACCAAACAGTTATGTATGGTGTGTGTGTGTGTGTGTGTATATATATATATGTTTTTCTGTCGAGTCACCTGGTATACCCAAATATGGGAGGGAGCATACCCAAATATGGTATGGTATGGTATATTTGGGTATACCAGGTGACTCACCAGAAAAACATTTAATCTTTCCCCTGGCTCAGCTGATAAGGGAGGAAAACTTGTGGCTTGGAGGGTAAAAGCACTGCCTAACAAGGCAAGCAGCCCAAGTTCGAATCCTAGAAGGCTATGGCTAGCTGATGAGAGCTAAATAGATCTAAACTAGTGATGAGAGCTTGAAATAGATCTATACTAGTCTCCCTTTATTTGTTTATCAGTTCTTTGTAAGTTTGTGTGTGTGTGTGTGTGTGTGTATGTATGTATGTATGTATGTATGTAGAATCGATAGATATCACAATCTCCGGAACGTTTTAAAAAATATAGTAAACTAAGCTTTCATCAGCCCCTGCTGACATCGTCAGAGTGTAAAATCCCCATTGAAGAGATGCTTGCTTTTATGTAATGCTGATCAATTTAGTCATTGCATGCATAATGGGCCCACACCCTTGCCTCCCTCCTGTAATTGGCTTTGTTGTTTCTGCCTTAGTCATGCTGACAGATAGAGATGTGATTTCTGCTACCTCTTTCCCCATTGTGTATTGCCTCTTTCTCTCCCTAGGGGGTAAAGCAGGGCTTTCAGGCATTTATTCTTTTCTTTTCTTTCTTTCCATCTATCCTGGCCAATGTTTGTTCGTTTTATCGAAGTAATTTCAGTACAACTAGTTAAAATCCCCAGCACTTTCTTTCTTTCAAAGGCTACGGAGATTGAGCGTCTCATCACTTGGTATAATCCTCTTTCGTCTCCGGAACTGGAACTGGACCAAACCGGCGAGAACAGTGTTGCCAACTGGCGATCCAAATACATCAGCCTGAGTGAGAAGCAGTGGAAGGATAACGTGAACCTGGCTTGGAGCATCTCCCCTCACCTTGCGGTGCAGCTTCCCACCAGGTGAGTCCCTTGCCCTTGGTGACAAAATTAGTAACTTTGGATTCAGGTAGCCCTCGACGTACAACCATAATTGAGCCCAAAAACATCCATTTGCTAAGCAAGACTGTGATTAAGTGAGTTTTGCCCCATTTTACGAACAATTTGTTAAGGGAATCCCTGAAGTCGTTATGTTAGGAACACCGTTGTTAACTGAATCTGGCTTCCCCACGGACGTTGCTGGTCAGAAGGTCGCAAACGAGGATCACGTGACCCCCGGGGATGCTGCAACCGTCATAAATCCAAGTCATTTGCCAAGTGGCTGAATCTTGATCACACAATCATGGGGATGGTGCAATAATCAGAAGCGAGAAAAATCATCTTAAGTCATTCTTTTCAGTGCCCGTTGTAACTTGGAATGGTCACTAAAGGAACAGTTCTAAGTTCTACTTACCGGTCGTAAGTAGAGGACTACCAGTTTGTCTCCTGTTGGTCTCTTAGATTTAAAAACACAGAAGCAATTGGGATGGAGGTCACCCGTCTAGTTCGCTTGGACCCTGGAGCCGTGAGTGACGTGCCGGAAGCCATCAAGGTAAGCCAGCTTTTGATCAGAATTGTGGCCAGAACATTGATTCGGATCTTATTTCCAGAGATAAAACGGTCAGTTTGATTTGGCTTCGGTTAATGAGCCAGCAGTGTGCAGCAGCTGCCAAAAAAAGCCAACACAGTTCTAGGCTGCATTAACAGAGGGATAGAATCAAGATCACGTGAAGTGTTAATACCACTTTATAATGCCTTGGTAAGGCCCCACTTGGAATACTGCATTCAGTTTTGGTCGCCACGATGTAAAAAGGATGTTGAGACTCTAGAAAGAGTGCAGGGAAGAGCAACAAAGAGGATTAGGGGACTGGAGGCTAAAACATATGAAGAACGGTTGGAGGAACTGGGTATGTCTAGTTTAATGAAAAGAAGGACCAGGGGAGACATGATAGCAGTGTTCCAATATCTCAGAGGCTGCCACAAAGAAGAGGGAGTCAAACTATTCTCCAAAGCACCTGAGGGTAGAAAACTAATCAAGGAGAGAAGCAACTTAGAACTAAGGAGAAATTTCCTGACAGTTAGAACAATTAATCAGTGGGACAACTTGCCTCCAGAAGTTGTGGATGCTCCAACACTGGAAGTTTTTAAGAAGATGTTGGATAACCATTTGTCTGAAGTGATGTAGGGTTTCCTGCCTAAGCAGGGGGTTGGACTAGAAGACCTCCAAGGTCCCTTCCAACTCTGTTATTCTATTCTATTCTAGCCATGGTAGTACAGTGGTTAGAATGCAGCATTGCAGGCTAACTCGCTGCTCATTGCCAAGAGTTCGATCCTGACTGCTTAGAGAGGGCTATAAAGCACTGTGAAGTGGTATATAAATCTAAATGCTTTTGCTATTGGGGTTCACGTGTGACGGAGTGAGAATTAATCTCACAGAGGCGATGTTTGATCTTTCTCCCGGAATTCAGACATTAGAAATAAAGCCAGAGTTTAAAATTCTAATTAAAATATTTATTTCGGTACAAAAACAATAAAATCTCATTGTTTACATCTCTGCCATAAAATGCGACTTCCTCAGTTGGAAGTCAGAGCAAGAAGGGTAGAATGGAGATTCAGGAATGCATACATGCGCACAAGAACATATCAATCACGTGCTCAGGAATGTACCATTATATTAGATAGGGATGCAGCTCCCTGCATATACATACAACAGACAATAATCACATCCTGACAACATGTGTGTATGTGGTTCTCTTCCCCCCCCCCCTTGCTTTTCAGTATCTTGTTACTTGGCACACCATCGATGCCGATGCTCCAGAGCTCAGCCACATCCTGTGCTGGACCCCCACCGACCCACCGACGGGCCTCTCCTATTTCTCCAGCATGTACCCTCCTCATCCTTTGACAGCTCAATACGGGGTGAAAGTGCTCCGATCTTTCCCTCCGGTAAGTAAGACATTTGCCCAAAAAGATCTTAGAATGTCTTTGTGCTGAAGTATTATACATCCTGGGCTCCCAAATGACCCCCTCTGCATTTTTCCCAACTTCAGTTTGGAATGGCATGGCATGGCATGGCAGTGTTCCAATATCTAAGGGGTTGTCACAGAGAAGAGGGGGTCAACCTATTCTCCAAAGCACCTGAGGGTAGGACAAGAAGCAATAGGTGGAAACTAATCAAGGAGAGAAGCCACTTAGAACTAAGGAGAAATGTCCTGACAGTTAGAACAATTAACCAGAGGAACAGCTTGCCTCCAGAAGTTGTGGGTGCTCCAACATTGGAAGTTTTCAAGAAAAGATTGGACAACTCATTTGTCTGAAATGGTATAGGGCAGTGTTTCCCAACCTTGGCAACTTGAAGATGTCTGGACTTCAACTCCCAGAATTCCCCAGCCAGCATTCGCTGGCTGGGGAATTCTGGGAATTGAAGTCCAGACATCTTCAAGTTGCCAAGGTTGGGAAACACTGGTATAGGGTCTCCTGTTTGAGCAGGGGGTTGGACTAGAAGACCTCCAAGGTCCCTTTCAATTCCATTCTGATTGATTGATTGACTGACTGACTGACTGAAAAATTGGGTGCTTGGCAACCAGCATGTAATAAAAAAAATTGATCTCTTTGCCTGTTGATGATGGAAGGAGATGCCCTTGAAGCTAGAAGGTTCAGTACTTTTGTCAGTACTTTGACAAAAAGAAATCTTAACTTCTTTTTCCTTCTTCTTCTCCTTCCCTCCACCCCTAGGATGCTATTCTATTTTACATTCCGCAGATTGTGCAGGCTCTTCGATACGACAAGGTAAGGGCAGATAAAGACTGCAAGACATTTGTTAAGGGATGTCCTGGGTCAGATGAGTTTAGGACTGTCCAATATCTGTGGGCCACCTGATGTTTTTTCACTGGAAGGTGCTGTGGATTGAACTTTAGGGCTTTTTCTATGCAATATCCTTCCACTTGGGTTCTTTGGCATGCAGTAAATGTTCAGATTAGGCCATTTGGATGGATGGATGGATGGATGGATGGATGGATGGATGGATGGATGGATGGATGGATGGATGGATGGATGGGAGAACTTGAGACAAGAGAAAAATTATATTCAGATGGATATCTAGGTAAAGATGATAGATTTCTAGAGAGATAAATGATAGGTAAGTGGGTGGGTGGGTAGATAGATAAAGAGAAAATAGAGATGGATGGATGGATGGATGGATGGATGATAGATAGATAGATGGATGGATAGATAGATAGATAGATAGATAGATAGATAGATAGATAGATAGATAGATAGATAGATAGATAGATAGATAGATAGATAGATAGGAAAGATGATAGATGATGGATGGATGGATGGATGGATGGATGGATGGATAGATAGATAGATAGATAGATAGATAGATGGAAAGAGATGATAGATAGGAAAGAGATGATAGATAGGAAAGATGATAGATGATGGATGGATGGATGGATGGATGGATAGATAGATAGATAGATAGATAGATAGATAGATAGATAGATAGATAGATAGATAGATAGATAGATGATAGATGATAGATGATAGATGATAGATAGATAAATAGATAGGAAAGAGATGATAGATAGGAAAGATGATAGATGATGGATAGATAGATTAGATAGATAGATAGATAGATAGATAGATAGATAGATAGATAGATAGATAGATAGATAGATAGATATGAAAGAGATGATAGAAGATGGATGGATGCATGGATGATAGATATGGATCGGTGGATATGGATGGATGGATATGGATGGGTAGATATGGATAGTCATAAGTTGAGATAGACAGACAGATATGGATAGATAGGTATGAATGTAGATGGATGGATGGATGGATGGATGGATGGATGGATGGATGGATGGATGGATGGATGGACAGAGAAATAGACAGATGGTGTAAGGATCTGCCTCAACTCAATGAATAGATGTATTCATTGTTTCAACGATGCTTGGATAAACTAGAGAGTTTCAATAAATCACTAATGCAAGTCACCAACAATCAAGGAAGACGCATCAGAAGACCTCCCATGGTTGAGATTTAATGGGGGGAACTGGTCCATTAGGGCATCTGGGCTTCTCTGTCTCAACACATTCCTGGTCTTAGCCATGTTTAGAAGAAGACCTGCCCTGTTGTATTTTCTCAGATGGGTTATGTCAGGGAGTACATCCTCTGGGCAGCTTCCAAGTCCCAGCTGCTGGCTCACCAGTTCATTTGGAATATGAAGACCAACATCTACCTGGATGAAGAGGGACACCAGAAAGACCGTGAGTGGACCACACTTGGGGATTTTGCGCTACCCTCCTCGTCTTCCATTCCACAAAGCCCACTCTCTTCCAGCACTGATGATGCTACCTAGTTGAGCCATGAAATGTCTGCAAGAAAATCAAGTTCAGAGACCACTGACCCCACAGTCCTCTTCCTCCTCCTCCCCTCCCTCCCTCCTTCCTCCTCCTCCTCTCCACAAAGCCCACTCCTTTCTAGCACTGATGATGTTACCTAGTTGAGCCATAAAATGTCTGCAAGAAAACCAACAAGTTCAGAGACCACCAAGGACTCCACAGTCGTCGTCTCCTCCTCCTCCTCCTCCTCCTCCTCCTCCTCCTCCTCTTCCATTCCACAAAGCCCACTCCCTTCTAGAACTGACGATGCTACCTAGTTGAGCCGTGAAATGCCTGCAAGAAGATCAATTTCAGAGACCACTGACCCCACAGTCTTCTTCCTCCTCTTCCTCTCCACAAACCTCCCTCCCTTCTAGCACTGATGATGCTACCTAGTCGAGCCATGAAACGTCCACCAGAAAACCCTCAAGCTCGGAGAGTACCGAGGACCTCACAAACCTCACTCCTTCTTCTTCTCCTCTTTTATGTAGCTGACATTGGGGAACTTCTGGAGCAGCTCGTCGAGGAAATAACCGGCTCGTTGTCTGGTCCAGCAAAGGAGTTTTACCAACGAGAATTTGACTTCTTCAACAAAATCACCAACGTTTCTGCCATCATCAAGTGAGTACAAAGGCAGAAAAACCTGATTCCTTGCATTTCCTTATGAGCAGTGGTGGGTTCCTACCGGTGCGGTCCACTCTATAGCACCGGTAGCGGCCCGCTGGTGACGTCACAGTACCGGTGTGGTCGGTTGCCAATGCCTGGGCGCCGCCATTAAAAAATTTTTTTTATTTTTTTTTTTAAATTTTCTTCTGCGCATGCCCAGAAGCCGAGCTTCCGGCACTGCGCATACGCTGCCTTCCTACCCCACAGTGAGTCCAAGCATGGGAGTATGGCTGAGGGAGCGCGTGAGACGCTGAAAGAACTGGCGGCAGGACCTATCTATCATACTTCCCTCCGACCGGTTAGGGCCCACAGAGTTGGCCTCCTCCAGGTCCCGTCGGCCAAGCAATGCCGACTGGCGGGCCCTAGGGGGAGAGCCTTCTCTGTGGCTGGCCCCGTGCTCTGGAACCAACTACCCCCAGAGACCCGGACTATCCCCACTCTGCTGGCCTTCCGAAAAGCCATCAAGACATGGCTCTTCCTGCAGGTGGGGGGGACAGCTTAATTCCATCTGAGCCTACCCCCCAAGTATGTATGTGTTGAATGGATGTTGTTGTTTTTAAATAATTGTTTTAAATTTTGTATTTGTTTTTAAATTCCATATAATTTTGTTTATTCTTGTATTTCTTCTTGTTGTAAGCCGCCCAGAGTCCTTCGGGAATTGGGCGGCATATAAGAATAACAAAATAAATAAATAAATAAATAAATATCTCAGTTCCCCTCCCTTCAGCAGTCCGAGAAGCCACGAACGCGCGGTGATGATCCCAGGCATTTTCGCACGTTTGAGGCTTCTCGAGCTGCTGAGGGGAGGGGGAACGGGCGGCAGGAGCCTAGGATCATCGAATGGAGAGAAGCATTCAGGCTGGACGGAACCTCCTAGAAGAACCGCTGCCGCGGTCTTGTTGCTCCCGCTGCGGGGGGCTGTGTTGCAGTGGGCAATGCCCCCAGCTTCTCTGGCCACTGCCAAGCTCCCGAGGCCCACGCCCACCTAGTCACATGGCTGGCAAGCCACACCCACAAAATAAGCCACACCCACAGAGTGGTAGTAAAAAAATTAGGAACCCACGCCTGCTTATGTGGTGCGGTGGCCCAGAGGTGGAGCTCTCGCCTCACAATCAGGAGGCTGTGAGTTCGATCCTAGGTAGAGGCAGATCTTGCTCTCTCTCTGGGCACAATGAGAATGTATCTGCTGAATAAAACTCCGCATTGGCGACAGGAAGGGCATCCGGCCAATAAACACTCGACTCCATTCAGTTGCCCAAGACTCCACCCCGCAAGGGATTACAGGGTGTTTAAAAGAAGATGAGATTGAAATGGACCTTATAAACAAAACTGAACGTGCCTTGCGGATCAGAATTCATAACTCAAATACCCCCAATATGTGTTTTTTCCCCACCCCTAGGCCTTACCCTAAAGGCGAGGAGCGAAAAAAGGCTTGCTTGAGTGCTTTATCTGAAGTGAAAGTGCAACCTGGTAAGAAATTAAGGTTTGCAGGGGGTCCTCGACTTACGACTGCAAATCAGCCCAACATTTCTGTTGCTAAGGGGACACCGTTGTTAAGTGAGCTTTGCCCCAATTTCAGACCTTTCTTGCCAAAGTTGTTAAGTGAATCACTGCCGTTGTTAAATGAGTAAGATAGTTGTCAAGTGGATCTGCCTTCCCCCATTGACGTTGCTTGTCAGAAGCTCGCAAAAGGAGATCACGTGACCCCGGGGGATACTGCCACTGTCATAAGTATGAACCAGTTGGCAAGTGTTTGAATTTTGATCACGGGGATGCTGCTGCAGCAGTGTGAAAAGTGTAAAAAATAGCATTAGCAATAACCCTTAGACTTATATACCACTTCACAGGAGCCAAGGTGGCGTAGTGGTTAAAGTGCAACACTGCAACCTACTTCAGCTGACTGCTATTCAGCAGTTCAGCTGTTCAAATCTCACCAGGCTCAAGGTTGACTCAGCCTTCCATCCTTCCGAGGTCGGTAAAATGAGGACCCAGATTGTTGGGGGCAATATGCTGAACTCTGTAAACCGCTTAGAGAGGGCTGTAAAGCACTATGAAGCGGTATATAAGTCTAAGTGCTATTGCTATTTACAGCCCTCTCTAAGCGGTTTACAGAGTCAGCCTCTTGCCCCCAACAATCTGGGTCCTCATTTTACCCACCTCGGAAAGGATGGAAGGCTGAGTCAACCTTGAGCCGGTCAGGATCGAACTCCTAGCTGTGGGCAGAATTAGCCTGCCATGCTGCATTCTAACCCCTGCACCACCATGGCTCTATGAATCAGTTGCCAAGCATCCGAATTTTGACCACATGACCGTGCAACGGTTCTTAAGTGTGAAAAAGGGCCATAAGTCACTCTGTTCAGTGCCGTCGTAACTCTGGACAGTCACTGAATGAACGGTTGCAAGTCGAGGACTACCTGTAAAGCGGAGGAAAGTCCTGGCTGCTGTCTTCCCTGATTAGTCCTGCTAGCTCAACCATTCGGCTGGTTTTCACCAGGGATTCTCTTCTTCTCCCCTTCCCCTAAATAGGTTGCTATTTACCAAGCAATCCAGAAGCGATTGTTCTGGATATCGACTACAAGTCGGGAACGCCTATGCAAAGGTATGGCCTGGCATCCTTTTCCAGCCTGTTTTACTTCAGTTAATATATATATATATATATGAACTGGGAGAGCCAATGGTAACAAGGTCAGCCAATGAACAGGCATAGCAACTAAGTCAGCCAATGGGAGCTAAACACATCTGAATCTGTGCAGAGAATCGAAACTGAAGCTAGAAGGCTGGGCGAGGCTCAGCCCACTCTCTACTCTCAGTCCACTCTGAACTGCTGAAATGAAACTAGCTGTTCTCTCCCACCTGTAACTGCTATTACGTTGAAGAAGAATCTATAATGGTATTGTAAATACTCATCTGTTATTCTTGTATATAAAGACATTTCTTATTTAAATCAATCCTGCTGCATCAGTCTGCCTGTGTGTGCGTTCTGGACTTAATTTTTGCAACAAACTCTGATAACTGTTACTGGCATTGACCTGTTCTTCTTCCTTCCAGTGCTGCCAAAGCCCCTTACTTGGCCAAGTTCAAGGTGAAGAGGTGTGGAGTGAGTGAACTTGAAAAAGAAGGTTAGTGCAATGGCCCCTTTTATCACATGTACCAAAATATTTCAGGAGCTTGGTGTGGACTAAAGGCGAAGCTCAAATACTTGGGCCGTCAAATCTGAAGAGATGTGTTCTGACCCAGCTCCCCAAACACGACAAACCCTCTGAAGCGAACGCAAAGATTGCTTTAATTAGGAGTGCCGGCAGCCCTGGCAAAAAAGTTTCTCTCTCACCGCAGGCTAACAAGTCTGTCCAGTAGGAAGATGAATAGATGTCTGCCACACCTATTCATCTCTGCCCCCTGCCTTTTATCAACAGAGCTAGGGTGGGGCTCCACTAGCAGTGGTGGCTCTTCTGTCCCAAGGACCGGCCCATAGATTTCCACTGCTCTCCTCTCCTCTGCCTCCTGCGCATCCGCACATCAGGCACTGGATCCATCCGTTCCTCATCTTCCTCATCAGCCACCTCCAGACCTGGGGGCTGTTGACTCTCCCTCTGAGGGCTGATGGACGGCCCAGGCTCTGCCTCTGTCTCTCTCTCTGCCAGCTCCATTCCCTCTTCCCCCTCGGAGCTCTCGGGTTGCCTTGATGCTGGCCCTGACTCCCACGCTTCCTCCTCCTCCTCTGATTCAGCTGCTGAAAGGGCCGGCGGTCAACAGGCCACAACAAGACGGTTCTTGTGGATGTTCTTGTCCCTTCCAGCTCTTTGTTGTCGTAGAGTCTCTACGTTGTGTCTGACTCTTTGTGACCCCCATGAACCACAGCATGCCAGCACCCCCTGTCCTCCACAGTCTCCCAGAGTTTGTCCAAATCCATGTTCATTGTGTCAGTGACATTATCTAACCACCTCATCCTCTGCTGTCCCCTTCTCCTTTCTCCTTCCATCTTTTCAAACATCAGGGTCTTTTCCAACGAGTCTTCTCTTCTCGTTTGTTGGCCAAAGTATTTCCACTTCTGCTTCAGGATACATCCTTCCAAAGGACAGTCAGGGTTGATTCCTTTTGGGATCGATTGATTCGATCTCCTTGCAGTCCAAAGGTCTCTCAGTAATCTTCTCCAACACCACCTCCAGCTCTGCAGTCCCATGAGTCTAATCCACCTTCTGACAGATGTCCAGAAATCTCACATCATCCAAAGAGGTCTCATTGGGACCTGCCAAAATTTGACCCTGGAAGACCAATGAAATGTTTTATGGACTCCGAGGAAGGAGAAGCTTCAATTGTAATCGTGCTTCCTGGAGAACCATCATTCAAATCTGTTTGCTTTCAGATGGACGAGTTGATAGCTTCCATAAACACAAGCTATGTTGACTGTAAGATGGATAAGATTGTAGCCTGTTCATCAGGCAGTTGAACGCACTTGTTGGAGAAGGCTGTGACATTTCATTCAGTCGATTGATTGAGTGAGTGAGTGAGTGAGTGCAGTCCTACAATCTAGAACTAAGGAGAAATTCAGTTCTAGGCTGCATTAACAGAGGGATAGAATCAAGATCACGTGAAGTGTTAATGCCACTTTATAATGCCTCGGTAAGGCCACACTTGGAATACTGCATCCTGTTTTGGTCACCACGATGTAAAAAGGATATTGAGACTCTAGAAAGAGTGCAGAGAAGAGCAACAAAGATGATTAGGGGACTGGAGGCTAAAACATATGAAGAACGGTTGCAGGAACTGGATATGTCTAGTTTAATGAAAAGAAGGACTAGGGGAGACATGATAGCAGTGTTCCAATATCTCAGGGGTTGCCACAAAGAAGAGGGAGTCAAACTATTCTCCAAAGCACCTGAGGGTAGAAAACTAATCAAGGAGAGAAGCAACTTAGAACTAAGGAGAAATTTCCTGACAGTTAGAACAATTAATTAGTGGAACAACTTGCCTCCAGAAGTTGTGAATGCTCCAACACTGGAAGTTTTTAAGAAGATGTTGGATAACCATTTGTCTGAAGTGATGTAGGGTTTCCTGCCTAAGCAGGGGGTTGGACTAGAAGACCTCCAAGGTCCCTTCCAACTCTGTTATTCTATTCTATTCCCTGTGAGTTGAGAACAATTAATCGGTGGAACAGCTTGTGAGTGCTCCATCACTGGAGGCTTTTCAAAAGAGACTGGACAGCCATTTGTCCAGAATGGTATAGAGCAGTGACGGCTAACCTTTTTGGCACCGAGTGCTGAAACTGGAGTGCACGTGTGCGCGCGCGCCAGAGCACACTGTGAGAAGAATGAACCAGGGTCTGAATTAGGTAGGCCTCAAAATGACAATAGGCCTCAAATAAATTGCTATAGATTAACAATGCAAGCTAGAATGATTTCTCAAAGAATAAAGCAATATTTGTAATCTGCTGTGCTATCGCCATTTTATAACATGCATTTGCTAAGTGGATAGTTTCAGAAGCTATTTTGAACTACGGAAATTAAGAAACATTAAGAAATAAGGGTGTGCATGCATGTGCCTGGACAGCTGCTCTCTTCTGGGTTCCGTCACGCGCATGCGCGCCGGACAGCTGCTCGTGCCCGAACCCGGAAGAGCAGCTGGTGACGGCGCCCGTGCCCACAGAGAGGGCTCTGCGTGCCACCTCTGGCACGCGTGCCATAGGTGCGCCGTCACGGGTATAGAGTCTCCTACTCAAGCAGTGGATTGGACTACAGGACCTCCAAGGTCCCTTCTAACTCTGTTATTTGGTATTCTGTCTACTCTTAGTAGTGCCAGGCAGCTTGGAAATATTCCTACAACATAAAAATCATGGAAACACAGTGGAAGAGTTCTACAAAACCTTTAAAGCCCCTTTGGCAATGTTAACGTAGAGCAGGGGTCACCACCCTTTCGGACCTCAGGGACCACTAAATTCATAATTTTAAATCCAGTGGACCACTAATATGATTTTTTTAAAAAAAAGATAAATAGTATTTAGTGCAATATAAAAAAATGCAAATAATTTTTCTGCGGACCGCCAAAAGTTTTTCACGGACCACCAGTGGTCCGCAGACCACCAGTTGGTGTCCGCTGATGTAGAGACATCCAACCTCAAAACCCCTTGAGCTCTTCCACACTCGGGGCCACATCACAGAAAAGGCAGAGAATTAACTTGCTGGTTAGAGTCACCTAAAGGACATCTCCTTTATCAAATAGATAAATAGAGCCGAGGTGGCACAGCGGTTAGAGCGCAGTACTGCAGGCCACTTTAGCTGACACTGATCCGCAGGTCAGCGGTTGAAATCTCACCGGCTCCAGGTTGACTCAGCCTTCCATCCTTCCGAGGTAGGTAAAATGAGGACCCAGATCGTTGGGGGCAATAGAAATATACATTGCTTACTGGTGTAAACCGCTTAGAGAGTGCTTGCACTGTGAGGCGGTATATAAACCTCACAAATAAATAAATAAATAAATAAATAAAATAAATCTTTTACGTATTATTGTCTGGAACGTAACTTCTTCCAAAATGTCGCCCCCACTTCCAGGTCTGCGTTGTCGTTCAGATTCCATAGATGAAAACGGAGAAGACGGGAGGGAGAGTAAGAAGATTTGCTGGCAGGCCGCCATCTTTAAAGTGGGCGATGACTGCAGGCAGGTGAGAAAGGTTCAGGGTTGTCTTCTTAAGTCACCTGTGGATGTGGACGATTTTCAGCAATCGTTGTTGCGGTGAGGGGTCCTTGGTGCTCTCTGAGCTTGCTTGTTTCCTTGCAGACATTTCATGACCAAACTAGGTAACATCACCAGTGCTAAAACAGTGCCACACAGCTTCCAGCGACTGGTGAGATCCCACAGAGTTGGTCTCCTCCAGGTCCCGTCAGCTAAACAGTGCCGGCTGGCGGGCCCGCGGGGGAAGGCCTTCTCTGTGGCTGCCCCAGCTCTCTGGAACCAGCTACCTCCGGAGGTCCGGACTGCCCCCACCCTATTGGCCTTCCGATAAGCAGTAAAGACCTGGCTTTTTCGGCAGGCTTGGGGCTGTTGATCTCGCGGTTGTAATTGACGAGATCCGGCCATGAAATGATATATATGGGTTTTAAATTGCTTTAGTGTTTAAGATGATGTTACCTAGTTCAGGTCATGAAACGTCTGCACTCAGAGAGCATCAAGGACCCTTCATGTCAGCCCTGAGCTACAAATATCCTCCTTTATTAATCATTGTTGCTCATAATACAGTATTTGGGGGGAAAAACCCTTCAATCCTGTTTCTTTTGGTGCTGGACAGGACATGTTGGCATTGCAGATCATCGATCTGTTCAAGAACATATTTCAACTGGTGGGCCTCGACCTGTACGTCTTTCCCTATAGAGTGGTGGCTACTGCTCCTGGGGTGAGTATTAGTATTAGAATTAGAATTCTTTATTGGCCAAGTGTGATTGGACACACAAGGAATTTGTCTTTGGTGCATATGCTCTCGTATGCATATCGGCGAGTATCTGGACGAAGAGCAAGTTTTTACTGATCTGCATGTTATAGTTTTGTTTTGGGCATAGAGACGCAATAGACAGACTGAGAAAATTTTAACTTTAAACAACATGGACCCTGGGTACCGTGTTTCCCCGGAAATAAGACCCTGTCTTACATTATTTTGAACCCTGAAATAAGCGCCTGGCCTTATTGCCATGCACTCAAAAGCCCGATTGGGCTTATTATCAGGGGATGTCTTATTTTGGGAAAAACAGGGTATGTATAATAATACTGTATAATATTTAAAGTGCAAGTACTTTAAAAAAAAAAACCTCTCTCGCCCTAAAATTAAATTTCTTGAACAGGTGGTCCTCGACTTACGACCACAATTGAGCCCAGAATTTATGTTGCTCAGCGAGAAATTGGTTAAGCGAGATGGGTCCCGTTTTACGACTTTTCTTGCCCACTGATTATGTTAACTGAATCACCGCAGTTGTTAAGTCAGTAACGCGGTCGTTAAGCGAATCTGGCTTCCCCATTGACTTTGCTTGTCGGAAGGTCACCCAAAGGGGGATCCCATGACCCCCAGGACGCTGCGACTGTCGTAAATATGAGTCAGTTGCCAAGCGTCTGAATTTGGATCATGTGAACCCATGGGGGATGGGGGGGATGGTCGTAAGTGTGAAAAATGGTCATAAGTCGCTTTTTTTACAACGGTCACTAAACGAACTGTTGTAAGTCAAGGATTACCCGTCTTTCTTTCCGTTTATGAGTTTATTACAGGTTTTTTTTAATACACAAAAACATAACATACAAACATATAATATTAGGAATCTTCGTTCCTATCTTAAATACAGTTGAAGATCAGTTCCTCAAATTTCATACACATATATACATACATACAATAAATATTTATCTTCTTTTCTATATCCATAATTACTATATGCTCTTCTATATATACACATTCGTTCTCTGTTCTATTTTGTTTTATTGCTTACGTCTGTATAAATTTAATAACTGGTATTTACACATTTTATACTTTATTATCCCTATTCTTTAACCATTCATAAAATCTATTCCATGTTAAAAAATATTCTGATTCCTCCTTATCCTGTAAGGAAGGAATTACAGTTTATTACAGCTGAGATGGTGCAGTGGTTAAATGCAGCACTGCAGGCTGACTGCTAGTTCAGCAGTTCAGCTGTTCAAATCTCATCGGCTCAAGGTTGACTCAGCCTTCCATCCTTCTGAGGTGGGTAAAATGAGGACCCAGATTGTTGGGGGCAATATGCTGAACTCTGTAAACCGCTTAGAGGGGGCTGTAAAGCACTATGAAGCGGTATATAAGTCTAAGGGCTATTGCCCTTCCTTCCTTCCTTCCTTCCTTCCTTCCTTCCTTCCTTCCTTCCTTCCTTCCTTCCTTCCTTCCTTCCTTCCTTCCTTCCTTCCTTCCTTCCGAGGTGGGTAAAATGAGGACCCAGATTGTTGGGGGCAATAGGCTGAACTCTGTAAACCGCTTAGAGAGGGCTGTAAAGCACTATGAAGCGGTATATAAGTCTAAGTGCTATTGCTATTGCCCTTCCTTCCTTCCTTCCTTCCTTCCTTCCTTCCTTCCTTCCTTCCTTCCTTCCTTCCTTCCTTCCTTCCTTCCTTCCTTCCTGTTGGCTCAGCCTTCCATCCTTCTGAGGTGGGTAAAATGAGGACCCAGATTGTTGGGGGCAATATGCTGAACTCTGTAAACCGCTTAGAGAGGGGCTGTAAAGCACTATGAAGCGGTATATAAGTCTAAGTGCTATAGTGCTATTACAGTTTTTCAGCTGCAGATGATTAGATGAGTTGCAGGTCTGGGAGCCCCCAAGCCGAGCCAGGCAGAGCTGACATTATGTG
The DNA here is from genome assembly GCA_023053685.1 of Diadophis punctatus similis. NCBI lineage: Eukaryota > Metazoa > Chordata > Lepidosauria > Squamata > Dipsadidae > Diadophis > Diadophis punctatus. The sequence continues at coordinate 1,706,861 of JALIGW010000030.1, read as the reverse complement.
TATCCAGTCAGACCTTTTGCAGAATTTCGCCCTTGGGAACTCCTGTGGAGCCTGAGTTCTCCCATTCCTTCATTTCCCTTCTTTCTCTCAGTGTGGCGTCATCGAATGCATTCCAGATTGTACTTCCCGAGATCAGCTGGGCAGGCAGACCGACTTCGGGATGTACGATTACTTTACTCGGCAGTACGGCGATGAATCAACCCTGGCCTTCCAGAAGGTATTTTGTGTGACTCTTTATCGATGGAAGAGAATATTTGTAGCTCTGGGTTGAACTGGGGGGGGTCCTTGATGCTCTTTGAGCTTGCCTGTTTTCTTGCAGACATTTCATGACCCTACTAGGTAACTTCATCAGTGCTAGAAGGGAATGGGGTTTGCGGAGAAAAGGAGGAGGAGGAGGAGGAGGAGGAAAAGAGAAGGAAAGAAGGAGAACTGTGGGGTTCTTGGTGGTCTCTGAGCTTGACTCTTTTCCTGCAGACATTTCATGACCCCAATAGGTAACTTCATCAGTGCTAGAAGGGAATGGGATTTGAGGAGAAGGAGAGGAGGAGAGAAAGGGAGAACGAAGACGGTGGGGTTCTTGCTGCTCTCTGAGCTTGACTTGCAGGCCTTTCATGACCCTACTAGGTAACGTCATCCGTGCTACAAGGGAGTGGGGATCATGGAGAAGCGGAGGAAGAGGAGAATTTGGAGAGGTGGAGGGGCGGAAGAGAAGGGGAGAAGAAGGAAAAGGGGAGAGGAGGAAAAAGAAAATGGGTGAAGGAGAGCTGTGAGGTCCTTGGTTGTTTTCTTACAGACATTTCATGACCCAACCAAGTAACATCATCAGTGCTAGAAGGGATGGGGAGAGATTGTCGTTCAGTGTGTGTGTCTTTCTGAACTCTCTCTAGTGATCCCTTGATTTGACTCCGGAGAGAATTGAAGGATAACTTTTATCAATAAGTCCCTAATGAAGAACTAGAAAAAAATGCCATCCTCTTCTTCATTTGCTGTACAATAAGTAGCAGGTTGAGCATTCCTTGACAGTAAATAGTCCACTGATGCCAACCACAAAAATGCTGTACTGTTAGGAATAAAGTCAACTCAAAGTCTACCAAATGACACAATTCGATTCCTTTATTCCTCACCTGAAAATTAGTCATTTGTCTTCAATCCCCTTTCCACCCCTTATGAAAATGCTCCTGTTTTTTTTTAATAGTTTTATTCATAAGCATTTTTGAATACAGTGTATTGTCAGGGTATACTTTTTACAAAAACAAAGAAAAGATAATAATAAATATTAACACACGAACTAATAACAGTAACATTAGTATAATAACACATGTAGTCATGTACTAATAACAATAACAGTAATATAACCAAGTGATTTTAACTAAGTTTCTTTTTACACTGGCTTATTTACATTTTTGTTAATTATAATGATTATAGTTATATACCAGTGATGGCAAACCTTTTTTTCCTCGGGTGCCGAAAGCGCGCACGCATGTGCTTGCCCACACCCATAATTCAATGTCCCCCTGTGGCCAGCCCCCCTGAGCATGTGCGTGCGACCCCCCTCGTGCTTCCCCACGCATGTGCGTGCAAACTCCCTGCGCATGCACGCACGACGCTCCCGCACCCCGTTTTGGGCCTAGCAGGCCTCCCTGAAGCCTCCAGAGGCTGGAAACGGCCCGTTTCCCGACTTCCGGTGGGCCCAGTAAGCCGGTTTTTCACCCTCCCGAAGCTCCATAGGCTTTCTTGAAGCCTGGGGAGGTCGAAAACAGCCTCCCCCCCCCCCCCGCCCGGAGGCCCTCCGGAGGCCAAAAGCGCCCTTCCAGAGCCTCCACGCGAGCCCTGTACTTACCTGGCATCCAAAAAGGGCTGCGTGGAGACCCCTGGGAGGGGAGGGGCGGTGTGGGCAGGGCCAGCCAAAAATCAGCTGGCCGGCGCATGCATGCGCACTGGAGCTGAGCTAGGGCAACAGATATGGCTCGCGTTCCATAGGTTCGCCATCACGGTTATATTGGACTAGAAGACCTCCAAGGTCCCTTCCAATTCTGTTGTTGTTGTTGTTGTTGTTGTTGTTGTTATTATTATATACCATCTCTATTTTTAATACAAACATTCATAGTCTCTTACTTTCTCTAATTTCTACCTGTTTTAGATATTCAGCTTCGGCCTACTGAGTGCCCGTGATACAAACCCTTCTTTCTCAATATTGCCAATGTTGTCGCCCCTTTGCAGGCTCGCTACAACTTCATCCGCAGTATGGCTGCGTATAGTCTTCTGCTGTTCCTCTTGCAAATTAAAGACAGGCATAACGGTAACATCATGCTGGACAAACATGGACATCTCATTCACATTGGTTAGTTTATTCCTTGGAACGTGTGTGTGTGTGTGTGTGTGTGTGTGTGTGTGTGTGTGTGTGTTCATCCTTTTAACTGGAGGAAGCATGTCTTCTCCCGAAAAACATTGGCCTTCAGTGGAAGATTCTTTGCACTTGGGATGGACCATCTCCTGGGACAACACAACTGGGGTCAGGTTCTAAGGCAGGGGTGGCCAAACTATGGTTCTTTGAGGACCTGTGGACTTCAACTCCCAGGATTCCTGAGCTTGCCATGCATGCATGCCTGGCTCAGGAATTCTGGGAGTTGAAGTCCACAGGTCCTCAAAGAACCATAGTTTGGCCACCCCTGTTCTAAGGCTTCTTCATTTTCTTCCTTTTGTTCCATCTCCTCAAAGTCCCCCTTTCATTGTCTGTGAAGATTCTCAACCATCATTCTCAATCATGGTTGTCCCGAAGGGTGGGTTGTGGGTTTTTTTAATATTAAACATAAAAATTCAATGTCTATATAAACAGTGTGTTGTCTGAAAAACTGACGAAGTGAGAATAAATCTCACAGAGGTGATGTTTGATCTTTCCCCCGGAATTCAGACATTAGAAATAAAACCGCAGTTTAAAAGTCTAAGTAAAATATTTATTTTGGTACAAAAACAATAAAATCTCATTTGTTTACATCTCTGCTATAAAATGCGACTTCCTCAGTCGGAAGCCAGAAGAAGAAGGATAGAATGGAGTTTCAGGAATGCACACATGCATACAAGAACATATCAATCACGTGCTCAGGAATGAACCATTATATTAGATAGGGATGCAGCTCCCTGCATATACATGTAACAGGCAATAAATCACACCATGACAAAAACAGTGTACAGTTGTTTTTGAAAAATAGTAATAATAATACAATAATATTCATAACATTGATAATAATCGCATAACAACAATAACAATAATATTTGCTTATCCATTTTAGTAAACCTTCAGTGTAGTTGATCATTTCCTTATGCTTTTAAGTTTCTAACTTCTGTTTCTGCTAGTTAGCCGTCGATAAAACAAATCCCATGTTAAAAAGTAATTCAGTTTCTTCCCTCTCCTTAAATTTAAATGTTAATCTATCCATTTCTGCACATTCTAATATTGTGTGTGTGTGTGTGTGTGTGTGTGTGTGTGTGTGTGTGTGTGTGTGTGTGTAGCATTTTTTTTGCTGATAAATGAAAATAAAGGGAGACTATTATAGATCTATTTTGAGCTACTTAGCTCTCATCAGATAGCCATACCCTTACTGGGATTTGAACCTGGGCTGCCTGCCTTGTAATATATTGGAGCTTTGCTGGCTGAGGAACTCTGAGAGTTGAAGTCCACAAGTCTTAAAGTTGCCAACGTTGGCGACCCCTGACTAGAGTACACAGGTCAACGTCTTCCTCCTTCTTGGCAGATTTTGGATTCATGTTCGAAAGTTCTCCCGGTGGAAACCTGGGTTGGGAGCCCGACATCAAGCTGACGGATGAGATGGTCATGATCATGGGTGGCAAGATGGAAGCCACACCTTTCAGGTGGTTCATGGAGATGTGCGTCAGGGGATACCTGGCCGTCAGGTGAGGAGGCTTCCGCTTGGGTTCCTTGTCTTGAAGTTTTGCATTCAGCCCTTTTTCCCAAACCCTCTTGCAAGGGACCAATTTAGGGAAGAAAATCCATAAAGGTGATTCTAGACCAGTGATGGCGAACCTGTGCCCAAACTGTGCACGCACGCATGCCCAAAGTGAAAGGTGTCTGTGTGCACGTGTGCCAACATGCACGGACATGCACATGCGTGGACATGCACGCATGTGCAGCAGAGACCCGAAGACCAGGCGGGAGGCGGGGCACCCCAACACCAGCAGCGTGGCAAGATCTTTTTCTTTCGTGAGCTTCTGTTTCGTCGTTTGCAGGGAAACAGAAGCTCACGAAAGAAATGCCACGGAGATCTGACAAGTGCCAGCAGAGAGGGCTCTGCGTGCCATCTCTGGCACGAGTGCCATAGGTTCGCCATCACGGTTCTAGACTTACAACCTGTTGTGGCCCACCAGCAGCCTGTGCAGCTGATAGCGGATCCCGTCCGAGAGGAGACTGACTTGGTGTTGCGCCAGCGGCCTGTGCAGCTGACACCCGAGTCGGACAGTGAGGAGGCTGGCGAGGACTCGGTGCCAGAGGCAGATGTTCATCCAGGGCCTTTGGAACCTCCAGCACCTCATAGCAGTGATGAGGGAGAAGAGGCTTCTCCTCTTCTTAATGCATGGGCACGCAGAGCTGCCAAAAGGCAGGAATGGTTACTCCGGAGGAGGTCTCCTCGGGAGTAAGACGTGGGGCTAATTGGCCACTCCCCTAGACTACTTAAGGAAAGGAGAAGCAGCTGAATGCTCTGCAGGAAACAACGTTTGAGAATCGTGTATCCGTCCTGAGTGCCTCGTCTCTGGAATATCTCTGCTCTGCTTTTCTGCCTCGGCCTACTTATCGAGGAAGACTTCTAGGCATTTTGCCAAGCCTTTGAAACTTCCTGAGATAACAAGAACTAATTGCATTGCTATGATTTAAGACTTTCTGAACTTATGCCAGCTGTTAATGACGATTAATTAGCAGCTGAGCTTTTGCAAGAAAAGATTGCTTTTAGATATGTGTGTGTGTGTGTGTCTCCACTACTAAGCCAGCTATTAGTAGTGGTTTATTGATTAAATTAAGTGGGTGTTTGCTACGTTCTTAACTGGGGCAGAACACAACCACAATCGAGCCAAAAGCATTCATGGCTAAGCAAGACAGTTGCTTAAGTAAGTTCCCTCCACCCCCCATTTGCAACCTCTCTTGCCATCGTTGTTAAGTGAACCCTGTAATTGTTACAATAGTAACACGGTTGTTAAGTGAATCAGGCTTCCCCATTGACTTTGCTCATCTGAAGGTCGCAAAAGCGGATCGTGAGGCCGCAGGATACTGCAAAGGTCATAAATATGTGCAAACTTTCCGAATTTTGATCACATGATCAGGAGGATGCTTGAGTGGTGCTGTGGCCTAGAGGTGGCGCTCTCGCCTCACAATCAGGAGGCTGTGTGAGTTCGATCCTAGGTAGGGACAGATTTTTCTCTCTCCGGTCACGATGAGAATGTATCTGCTGAACAAAACTCCGCATTGGCGACAGGAAGGGCATCCGGCCATTCAAACGCTCTGGTAGCTCCATTCAGTTGCCCAGACTCCACCCCGCAAGGGGTTGTTAAAAGATGAACCGGGGTTCAAGAGGAGGAGGATGCAGGGAGGGAGCCAAAGCATGTCAGAGCATAGAGGAAGAAAAATGAACCCGTCCCTGGAAGGTGTGCCCACTTTGGAGAGAGTGCTGTTCACAGACTTCCAGTGGAAAATCAGCCCTACCTCTGATTCTTCCTTCCATTTTTCTCTGCTCACGGAGAGGGACGTTACGGCCACCGTAAAACTCAGGAGAGCTCAGCCCTCTTTGTCGCAGTAATTTTGTTAGGTTGATAGATGGGTTGGCACTGGCAGGCTGCTCCATCCATCAGCAGACAGGCAGACGTTTCGCCTGCCTAGATTTAATTATCATAACGAGGTCCGATGCGATCTCAGCCGAGCGCCTCTGTTTCTTTTCTTCCACCCACCCACCCCACTTCTTCCTTTCTTCCGGTCGAAATTGCATAGAATTCGGTGTGATACTGGAAGAAGCGCATAACCCTGCGTCAGTGGAGGGAGGATGGAAAGATTCCCCTGTTTGCGATTGTGGTGCTGATATGCAAACTATGAAATGAATAAGAGTAGAGTAGAGTAGAAAATGGAATGGAATGGAATAGCAATAGCAATAGCACTTAGACTTATATACCACTTCATAGTGCTTTACAGCCCTCTCTAAGCGGTTTACAGAGTACGGAATGGAATGGAATGGAATGGAATGGAATGGAAAAGAAAAGAAAGAAGAGAAGAGAAGAGAAAAGAAAAGAAAAAAAAAGAGAAAGGAAAGGAAAGGAAAGGAAAGGAAAGGAGAAGAAAAGGAGAAGAGAAGAAAAGAGAAGAAAAGAAAAGAAGAAAAGAAAAGAAAAAAGAAAAAGAAAAAAGAAAAAAAGAAAAGAAAAAAGAAAAGAAAAAAAGAAAAGAAGAGGAGAAGAGAGGAGAGGAAAGGAAAGGAAAGGAGGAAAGGAAAAATGAAGAGAAGAAAAGAAAAGAAAACAAAAGAAGAAAGAAAGAAAGAAAAGAAAAATAATGGAATGAAGAATAGGATAATAATAATAGAATAGAATAAAAAAGAAAAAAGAAAAATAATGGAATGAAGAATGGGATAATAGGATAGGGTAGAATGGAATGGAATAGAATAGAATAGAATACAATAGAATAATTAAATTAAATTAAATTAAATTAAATTAAAAGTTCTTATAGGCCGCCCAATCCCGTAGGACTCAGGGCGGCGTACAGCATGAATAAGAACTGTACAATAAATAAGAAAACAATTTTAAAAAACACAACATAGAATAGAATAGAATAGAATAGAATAGAATAGAATAGAATAGAATAGAATTCCAAATGTGATTGGACACACAAGGAATTTGTCTCTGGTGCATAAGCTCTCAGGGTACATACAAACAACAAAGTGATAGGTCATAGATATAAATCATTACAATCATTAATCATAAGATACAGAAAGATGAGAAGGATAATAGCAATACAGCTCTATACTCCATGGGTAAATATCCATAGACATAAGACAGTACTGTGGGAATTCGGTGTTGGGCAGAGTGATGGCCTGGGGGGGTGCGGGGGAATCTACCTTTGTGTCTAGTTGTTTGGCCATGCGATGCCCTATAGCAGCGTCCTGGGGAGAAGTTGAAACAGTCTTTGTCCAGGATGTGAGGGGTCTGTACGTTGCCCACAACGTACTGTACGTTCTCCGGTTCCAGAGGCAATCGCCTGGATAGCTGAATTGGAAATCCTGTTATGAGGTCCCTGCCGTACCCCTGTACAAAATGATGTGGGTTGCGCGTATACGTTTACTTCTCTTTTGCTGAGGTCTCACCCAATCCTAAATAAATAAACTTCTTCCTGGCGGTGGATGAGACCAACTATGCCTTCCCTTCTCTTTCTTTCCTTGCAGACCTTACATGGACGCCGTGGTTTCTTTAGTTACTTTGATGTTAGACACAGGGTTGCCCTGTTTTCGCGGACAGACCATCAAACTCTTGAAGTAAGTGGGCTGCGCCGATTGGCTGAGAGCAGAAACGATGGGTGGGTCTCATTTAAGCTAAGCAAGAGCTTGATTGGCTTAAAGGAGAGGAGGCTGCTTGTGTTGAGCCCCGTGGCCTGGAGGGGTGGATGGAACTCAGCCCAAAGTTTGGAAGATAGAAATGAGACCCTGTAGAGGAGGGTATATTCATCCCTTGATGGCCTCTTGGAAGGTATGGTCCAGTTTTTATTTATTCATGGTACCTTTGAAGCAGTCTTGACTCCTGGGAACTACCTGGAGAAGTCTTCTTGGCAATTTTCAGAAGTGGCTTTCAGGGCTTCCTTCCTAGGAAAGGAGAAAGGAACTGGCCGCAAGTTAGCAGCCAGCTTTTATGCCTAAGGCAGGTCTAGAACTCACCGTCTCCTGGTGATTGGCCCAAAGTCACCCAGCTGGCTTCATGCCTTAGGCAGAACTAAAACTCGCCATCTCCTGGTGATTGGCCCAAAGTCACCCAACCTGCTTTCATGCCTAAGGCAGGACTAGAACTCACCATCTCCTGGTGATTGGCCCAAAGTCACCCAGCCGGCTTTCATGCCTAAGGCAGGACTAGAACTCAGAGTCTCCTGGTGATTGGCCCAAAGTTGACTTTTATCCCTAAGACACGACTAGAAGGCAGTTGGCTTTCATCCCTAAGGCAGGACTAGAACTCACTGGCTCCTGGTGATTGGCCCAAAGTCACCCAACCAGCTTTCACACCTAAGGCAGGACTACAACTCAACAGCTCCTGGTGATTGGCCCAAAGTCACCCAGTTGGCTTTCATCCCTAAGGCTGGACTAGAAGTCACCATCTCCTGGTGATTGGCCCAAAGCCACCCAACCTGCATTCATACCTAAGGCAGGTCTAGAATTCACAGTCTCCCATTTTCTAGCCCGGTGCCATGCTGGCTGGGGAACTCTGGGAGTTAAAATCCAGACATCTTAGAAGTTTGTACGGTTGAGAAAAACACTCATATCATTGTATTACGAATTATAACTCGGTGAGAACAGGGCTTCACAACCCTGGATTCTAAGATTATACCCTGCCAATTTAAGGGTCTTTGCAAAAATATATCAGCAACCCCAGTTGCCCTCATGCTTGTGAGGAAATGTGTCGAAATCAAGGCTTCTGCAGAACAGTCTTTTGATGTCCTCCTTCTCCTCCGGTTTTCTCAAACAGGAACAGGTTCAGCCCCAACATGACGGAGCGAGAAGCCGCCAACTTCATCATGAAGATCATTCAGAATTGCTTCCTCAGCAACAGGTAAGCATCAAGGCAATCTGAGAGCTCCGAGGGGGAAGAGGGAATGGAGCTGGCAGAGAGAGAGAGAGAGAGGGAGGGAGAGGGAGAGGGAGAGGGAGAGAGAGAGAGAGAGAGAGAGAGAGAGAGAGAGAGAGAGAGAGAGAGAGAGAGAGAGAGAGAGAGAGAGAGAGAAAGGGAAGCAGAGAGGGAGAAAGAGACAGAGGGTAAGAGAGAGAAAGAGGGAGAGAGGGGGGAGAAAGAGAGAAAGAAAGAAAGAAAGGAAAGAAAGAAAGGAAAGAAAGAAAGAAAGAAAGAAAGAAAGAAAGAAAGAAAGAAAGAAAGAAAGAAAGAAAGGGAAGCAGAGAGGGAGAAAGAGACAGAGGGTAAGAGAGAGAAAGAGGGAGAGAGAGAAAGGGAGAGAGGGGGGAGAAAGAAAGAAAGAAAGAAAAAGAAAGAAAGAAAGAAAGAAAGAAAGAGAAGCAGAGAGGGAGAAAGAGACAGAAGGTAAGAGAGAGAAAGAGGGAGAGAGAGAGAGGGAGAGAGGGGGGAGAAAGAGAGAAAGAAAGGAAGAGAAAGAAAGAAAGAAAGAAAGAAAGAAAGAAAGAAAGAAAGAAAGAAAGAAAGAAAGAAAGAAAGAAAGGGAAGCAGAGAGGGAGAAAGAGACAGAGGGTAAGAGAGAAAGAGGGAGAGAGAGAGAAAGGGAGAGGGGGGGAGAAAGAAAGAAAGAAAGAAAGAAAGAAAGAAAGAGAAAAAGAAAGAAAGAAAGAAAGAAAGAAAGAAAGAAAGAAAGAAAGAAAGAAAGAAAGAAAGAAAGAAAGAAAGAACCTGGGCCGTCCGTCAGCCCTTAGATGGAGAGTCAACAGCCCCCAGGTCTGAAAGTGGCTGATGAGGAAGAGAAGGAACGGATGGATCCAGTGCCTGACACACAGATGTGCAGAAGGCAGAGGAGAGGAGAGCAGTGGAAATCTATGGGCCGGTCCTTGGGACGGAAGAGCCACCGCTGCTAGCGAAGCCCCGCCCTAGCTCTGGGGATAAAAGGCAGGGGGCGGAGATGAATAGATGTGGCAGACAACTATTCGTCTCCCTGCCAGACAGACTTGTTAGCCTGCGTTGAGAGATAAATTTTTTGCCGGGATTGCTGGCGCTCCTAATAAAGGAATCATTGATTTAACTTCAGAGGGTTTGTCCTGTTTGGGGAGCTGGGTCAGAACACTGATGACATGTTTGACTCCTCCCTCCGGCTCAGCCTTAGTCATCTCCTACAGTATATATATCTAATCAATCCAAGACTCATTGCTGCAGCAAACCTTCATCCAGAGCAGCCTCTGATAACAAAGCTTGTTTGTTTCTCAAGTCCCCGAAGAAACCAAATTCAATCCCGAGAGGTACATTTCTGAAAAAGCCTAATTTTTTTTCCTTTTTCCCTCTTCTTCTTCTTTTTTTAGGAGCAAGACCTATGATATGATCCAGTACTACCAAAACGATATTCCTTACTAAAATGGAGGGAGAAGCACCACGATCACTTCCCCTCCCTCCCAGCCTCGAAATGTGAATTTCTGAGATCGCTGCCTCCTGCCCTTCGAAGCAAGCCCTGTGTGTGTGTGCGCGCGCGTTTGCATGCCAACCTGGGTGTCCCCCGTGATAGCGGATACCGCAACAATCAACCAACGTCTTAGCTCGTGCCTTTTGTCTTTGCTGGGATCCTCACGTGGCGTATCCGTGATCTAGAAATTAGTCGTAGACTCTTAAAAATCCTGTTGCACTTTGTGAAGACGGGCAAATTTGAAACCTTCAGCTGATGTAAGGCAAAGTCAGGGGCCCTCCTTGGCTTGTCTCAAAGCCAGAATCTTTTGATGTGGTTGTTCTAGAGAATCGGGTGCAAACAAGGCGCTCTAGAATTATAGTGCAGGGCTGTGGAAGAAAGATTGCTCTGGCGTAATGCTGTAGAAATTGTAAGGATAATCATTTTGCACTTGTTGGCGTGAATCACTTGTATTTTGCACTGTAAATTCCCTTGCTCCACGGTCAGTATTTCTTATTTTCAAGAAGAATGTATCCCACCCCACCCCACCCTTTTGTGTGGTTTTAAAGAGAGACGCTCTACTGAAGAGAGGTTATATTTAATCTTTAAAAAAAAAACCAGAATAAAAGTCTTAAGATATTTGCTGCACCAGATTTTTTTAACTCTATCATCCCTATGAACCTCCAGGAAAACACTGGTTAGTGCCTGAAGACGCTGCCAAAGGTGGTGGAAAAGATTATTTATAGACGTTTCCAAGTCCTAATTTTCACCAATAAATTCTGTAAAGGGGATAATATCGTTTTAATCGGACATTCGATTTTATTCTGGTTATTTCCAGAAGTGGGCAAAAGGAAGGGTGGTTTTTTTCCCATCCCTTAACCCGGATGCTATCTTTTATTAAATAGAAATTCATGTAAAATAACGGCATATGGGAGGAGTTAGATGCAAAATTGGCAGGTTGGGGGCAGAGCCAATACCCGGTGGCATTTTACGAAACTTTCCCAGAAAGAGAATTCCTATAGAGAAATACCAAGCTTCATTGAATGGCTAAAAAAGTTTTCCTAAAGACAATAAATGATTGGGCAATTTTCCCATCAGATTTTATCACCCAGTTTTGGTCCGGAGGTAACTCTTGACGGCCTTAACAAAATTACAATACAATTAGTGAAATTTAAAATATCCAGCAGATCGTGATATTGATCAAATTGGATTTGATCAAGGGTTGTTTCGATGAAAAGAGATGCTCTTTCTGGTAGCTCCGCTCACTTTGGGAAATTTAGCCCCATCGTGGTCCTTGAGGGTCAAGGAGGTTGACCTTCTGTATAAAGAAAATCTGGTGCCAAGATCTTAAGATGCTCAGGGGCAAAAGGAAGTAGGAAGCACACCTAAAGAGCATTTGGCAATGGGAGAGAGCTTGTATATATTTTCAGAGTCAAAATTGAAAAACTTTCAAAATTCCTTTCTCTCTTGAGCCTTCAATTCAAAGCTCTGTCCTCAATTTTCAGGTCCAGTAGTTGTTTGATTAAAAATATATATATATACTAATTCCTTCCCAAGGCTGGCAAGAATTTTGCACATCCTTGTTGGGTTTTTCTACAGCTTAATTTGTGTGTGTGTGTGTGTGTGTGTGTGTGTGTGTGTGTGTAAGAGGGCGTGTGATTAAGCTGTCTCGTCTTTATTTATTTATTTATTTTGTGAGATTTATATACCGCCTCACAGTGCAAGCACTCTCTAAGCGGTTTACACCAGTAAGCAATGTATATATTTACATTGCCCCCAACAATCTGGGTCCTCATTATACCTACCTCGGAAGGATGGAAGGCTGAGTCAACCTTGAGCCGGTGAGATCTGAACCGCTGACCTACGGATCAGTCCGCTAAAGTGGCCTGCAGTACCCCACTCTAACCGCTGCACCACTTCGGCTCTTTTTGATTTTTCAAATCAAATCTTTCTGATTTGATTCCAGAAAGGCACTTCACATAGGAGGTGCATTTCACACAACTATTTTAAAACAACCGCCTCTTTTCTCTGGAAACCTCATGCTACTGTCCTGGGATCCCAGAAAAAGACACGGTTGCTTTCAAGAATTTACAAGCCAATGCTACAGTCTTCACCCACCTTCCCAGCAAAGCAACCTGCGAGAATCCTGTCCAAAGAAACGGACAGCCATAACGTGGCTGTTATTCTCTAGAAAGAGTGCAGAGAAGAGCAACAAAGATGATTAGGGGACTGGAGGCTAAAACATATAAAGAACGGTTGCAGGAACTGGGTATGTCGAGTTTGATGAAAAGGAGGGCTAGGGGTGACATGATAGCGGTGGTCCAGTATCTCAGGGGTTGCCACAAAGAAGAGGGAATCAAGCAGGGTTGGGTTCCTCCCGGTTCGGGCTGGTTCACCCGACCAGTAGGGACCCGCTGGTGACGTCACGACATCACTGACCCGGTTCGGTCAGTGCTGGCACCGCCATCTTTTTAAAAAAAAAATTACAATTTTTTTTCTTCTGAGCATGCGCAGAAGCCGAGTTTCCGGCACTGTGCATGTGGTCGCCATCTTTTTTTGGCTTTGGTTTTTTTTAAAAAAAAAAATTCAGATTTTTCGGCACTGCGCATGCATGCCCACGCGGCGCCAGAGGAAGCGAACCGGCAGCGAGGTAAGTTAGAACCCATTCCTGGAGTCAAGCTATTCTCCAAAGCAACTGAGGTAGGACAAGAAACAATGGGTGGAAACTAATCAAGGAGAGAAGCAACTTAGAACTAAGGAGAAATTTCCTGTCAGTGAGGACAATTAATCAGTGGAACAGCTTGCCTCCAGAAGCTGTGAATGCTCCAACACTGGACGTTTTTAAGATGATGTTGGATAACCATTTGTCTGAAGTGGTGTAGGGTTTCCTGCCTAAGCAGGGGGTTGGACTAGAAGACCTCCAAGATCCCTTCCAACTCTGTTATTCTATTCTATTCAAAATACACAAAAGAGCTCTGAAAAACCAGCAAAGGAACAAACAAGAAAATTCTGGCATTTTCTACGTCCCGGTCAGCGCTGATCGTATTAGGGATACACAGCTCAAAGGGCAAAGAGGTTTTAAGATAAGATAATAGCAAGAGGCATTCAGTTCGTGGCCTGTCCTTTCTTCCAGCAACAAATATATGGGGGAAAGTTGAGTTCACTGTTGATTCTTGTTCCTCTCAAGGATCAGAAATGATCAGGGCTGGATTTGGGGTTTTGAAGTCATGTTATTTTGTTCCATTGTTTCCTACTGGTCGTTGTTTCAGGAAGGCCACAAAAAAGACTGAAGGAAGAAGGCATATATATATATATATATATATATATATATATATATATATATATATATATATATATATATATATATATATATATATATATATATATATATATATATATATATATATATATATATATATATATATATATATATATGTTTTCTGAGGTTTTCGCGGGTGTTTGTATGTAGGTCTTTGGGTATTCGGGTTTTCTCCCGCGTGAAATTGGAAGTGTCTTGGCGACGTTTCGATGAAGTCTCATTCATCATCTTCAGGCTGGTGTCTTCTGCTTCCTGCTTCTAGGAGCAATTAGCAGAAGACACCAGCCTGAAGATGATGAATGAGACTTCATCGAAATGTCGCCAAGACACTTCCAATTTCACGCGGGAGAAAACCCGAATACCCAAAGACCTACATATATATATATGTCCTGGGATTCAGGACAGCCCACAAGAGATGCCCCAGAATGCCCTGTGAATCTTGACAGCCAATAGGATAGATTTCTGTATAGGAAGAGGAAACAGTTGGGGAGGGACCCCAAGAGAGAGTATAAAGCAAGGAGCTCCAAGCATCTTGCGCCTTCCTTTTCTGGACCCAACACCTGGAAACATGTGATCCACCTTTTCTGTTCAGGAGCCATGTGCTCCTGTTCTTTTGTTCTCCATTAAAACCTTCTTTCCAAGCAACTTCCATGAATCCAGTGTTATTTTCCCCCACTTGGAACTGAACCCAGAAGGATATTACTTCTAACAATATATATATATATATATATATAGGCACAAAGGCAACACAGCCAGAGAATAAGTAGAGTTCCCTTTATTAGCTCCAACTTTGCCCCCAACCTTGCCCCCTTTTACTCTCCAGTCTGGAGAAAAACTCTTCCACAAACCTGTAACAGTCTTTGGCTGAAAATACTCCAGTCCAATCTTTATAAGCAGAAAACTTCCCTGAAGTAGCCTGCAGTACTGCACTCTAACCACTGCGCCACCACGGCTCTTTTTCTCAATAGCTGAGAAAAAACCTTTATTACCACTTTATTACTCTTCGCTGAGTAAGTTACAATGCTGTGACCCGAAGTAGCCAGCAGAGGACAGTGTGCAACAAATTGAAGGTAAGGATCCAACATTAAGTGTGCAAGCAGGCAGGATGAGCGAATGAAAACCCCACAAAATGTGCCTGAAGATGAGTTAAATGTCATGGGAGCATCTCACTTCCTTGCATCCGGTGTTACTTCATTCCTAATCTTTGTCTAGCCTTCTGAACGGTTCAAGGCACCAAGCGTGGAATTGGAGAAAGAAAGAGTGGGGAGGTTCTTCAGAGACCATCTAGTCCAGCCCTTGTTAATGCAGCTATTTATGTCTATAACTATTTATTTATTTATTTGTCAAACATGTATAGGATAGTAGTAGTTTGTATAAACATAAGTAAAAAGTAACGATAAAAGAGAACAGTAGGACAGGGACGGTAGGCACACTGGTGCGCTTATGCACGCCCCTTACAGACCTCTTAGAAACGAGAGGTCGACTGTAGACAGTCTAAGGTTAAAGTTTTTGGGGTTTGGGGAAGAAACCACAGAGTCAGGTAGGGCATTCCAGGCATTGATCACTCTGTTGCTGAAGTCGTATTTTCTGCCGTCGAGTTTGGAGCGGTTTACATTTAGTTTGAATCTATTACGTGCTCGTGTATTGTTGCGGTTGAAGCTGAAGTAGTCATTAACAGGAAGGACATTTTGGTATATGATTTTATGAACTACATTTAGATCAGATCGGAGGCGACGTAATTGTAAATTGTCTAATCCCAGTATTTCAATCCCAGACAGATGGACTTCCAGCTTATGTTTTAGCACTTCCACTGAAGGCGAACCTCGTTTGAGACTTAGCATCTTTTAAGAGAATCTTGTTTTGAGTCTTAGCATCTTCTGAGTGAACCTTGTTTGAGACTTGAAGCATAAACCTTCAACTTTCCGAGAAACGGCTGTGGAAAGGCGAAAAGTCTTCCAACACATCAGATTGGTTCTCTTGCTAGCCAAGGTTTCCCAGGCCTTAGGGATGGGATTCAAAATCCACAACTTGCTAACATCCCTTTGGTGGCTCCAAAATTACTGTTGAAGTGGGGAGACCCCAAAACAGTGAATCAATTTATTTTGCATCTATGAAATTTGGGCATGCTATTTGGTTGGTGGGTGGGTTGGATTGGATTGGATTGGATTGGTTAGATGGTTGGTTGGTTGGTTGGATGGATGGATGGATGGATGGATGGATGGATGGATGGATGGATGGATGGATGGATGGATGGATGGATGGATGGTTGATTGGTGGGTTGGGTTGGGTTGGGTTGGATTGGATTGGATTGGATTGGATTGATTAGATGGTTGGTTGGTTGGTTGGATGGATGGATGGATGGTTGGTGGGTTGGGTTGGGTTGGATTGGATTGGATTGGATTGATTAGATGGTTGGATGGATGGATGAATGGATGGATGGTTGGTTGGTTGGTTGGGTTGGATTGGATTGATTAGATGGTTGGTTGGTTGGTTGGATGGATGGATGGATGGATGGATGGATGGATGGATGGATGGATGGATGGATGGATGAATGGATAGATGGTTGGTTGGTTGGTTGGGTTGGATTGGATTGGATTGGATTGGTTAGATGGTTGGTTGGTTGGATGGATGGATGGATGGATGGATGGTTGATTGCTGGGCTGGGCTGGGCTGGGCTGGGCTGGATGGTTAGTTGACATGCTGCCATTCCTTCAGGAATTCCAGGTAACAGTAACACTAGTGAAGTAATTTATTTCAGGCACACATAGGGCTTTTGACATAACTGCAAAGCAAGGAAACTTAAAAACAACACTTTCAGGTTACAAAAAAAACCCACCACACAGAGACCTCCTAGAACTCCATTTGTGCTTTAAGTACAGGAAAGTGATTGTGTAGGTAAGGAGCATGCCCTGTTTTTTTCACTTAAAATCTCTGAACTCCCCCGGACCTTGACCACACCACCTCCTTTTGGTATGTGGCTGATGCAGTCCTTGGACTGATGAAAGGTTCCTTCCTTAGGTCATAGAGGCAGCCCTCCAAATACGGCTGAACTCCTCGGGCGCACGGAGGAATCTCCCAGAAGTCTCCAGATGTTGCAATGGGTGATAAAACCCAGGCTGCACCGCAAACAACGAAGCCCATTGGGGTTGTCTGTTGTTCAGTTTTACAGTTGGTGGTGTTGAGGCTTTGGGCTTGTCTGGACAAGGAACTCCATTTCCAAACCTGCTGAGAGGTTAAGATCCTCAGAAGAGGTAAGAGAATAATTGAGTTGGAAGGGATCTTGGAGGTCTTCTAGTCCAACCCCCTGCTCAAGCAGGAAACCCTATACTATTCCAGACAAGTGGCCGTCCAGTTTCTTCTTAAAAGCTTCCAGTGATGGAGCACTCATAGCTTCTGGAGACCAAGCCATTCCACCCATCAATTGTTCTAACGGTCAGGAAATTTCTCCTAAGTTCTAAGTTGCTTCTCTCCTTGATTAGTTTCCATCCATTGCTTCTTGTTCTACCCTCAGGTGCTTTGGAGAATAGTTGGACTCCCTCTTCTTTGTGGTAGCCCCTGAGATATTGGAACACTGCTGTCATGTCACCCCTAGTCCTTCTTTTCATTCAACTAGACATGCCCAGTTCCCGCAACCGTTCTTCATATGTTTCAGCCTCTTTGGAAGACCCCCTTTGCTGTCTAAGATCTACTTAACATGACAGGACCTTATTCTTCACCATTCAGGACTTGCGGTGTTTAGGAAAAAAAACAGTAAAGGTGCATCTAATTCTCCTGGCATTTCTTTATCACTTATAGTATGATTTTTTTTATTTTTTTGGCTTTAGTGTTTTTCAATTAAAGGAAAAGCTTCAACTGGGTTGATTACACAATGGAATCCTCTAGCAAACCCTCAGGAGATCCCATAGTTGATTTGAGCTTCTGGTGTGGTGGTTCAGGACCGTCATTCATTGTGCGCAGGCGCACACAGACACACACGCCCCAGGGGTCCTCTGGTTTTATTTAGTAGATGTTTTGTACGCTGCCAACTTCAAAATGACTCTTGACGGCCATAAAAAATCCAAAGTAAACCCGTAACATCATAAAACCATAAAAATAAGCCAGACTGTTAAACAAAGTCAAATAGGAACGCCCCAGCCCCACACGATGGGGTTAGAAGCAGATCACCAAACTCTCAATATAGAATCGGGGTTGGAAGGAACCTCAGAGGTCTTCTAATCCAACCCCCCCCCCTTGCTCAAGGCAGGAGAACTCGGGTGAGCCCCTGGAAGTGTATTTTCTAAACATGGATTGTGTTAGACGGTCCTCAGCTACCATGATACTATCACTGGGTTGCTGTTATTGTTGCTTTGTGGCTTTTAATTCACCACTCAGGATCTCAACTGCAAGGTAGGCAATTAGCGTATTTTTCGGAGTATAAGACACACAGGAGTATAAGATGCACCTTAGTTTTTGGGGAGGAAAATAGGGGGTGAAATCTGCCTACCAGGTATTCATCTGGCTAGTGTCCTTAGTCTGGTCAGCTTCAGCACATTATTTTATCCCCTGGTTAGGGCTTTATTTTTTTTAATAATAATATTTATTGAATTTTCCTTTAAAAACATAACAAATACACACAACAACAAAAATAAACACAACAGAAAAAAAAACATACAAAAACTGTAGAAAACACTACAGTAAGCAAATATCATACGCAATCAACTACAAACATAACGCCGACTAATACAAACCATAAAAGTGAAATCATGCTTCTTTGACAGCCTATTAGCTATTACTAGTAATCTTTATACACTTGATTATATATTATATCTGTATTTATACATTATAGATCTTATCTTCTTATAAACTATATCTATTGGAATGTCAACTTTTATTTCTACAGCTAATTTACCCAATTCATATTTACTCGCACTATAAGTGTATATATATTCCATCTTTAATCCTACTGTTTGCAAACATTACTTCAGTCAGAAAGTGAGGTAAAGTATCATGGTATATGAGATAAAGTACAGTTTGTTATATCATTGCAAGAAATTATACTATAATAGATTTCTGTATTTTTTTTGTCCAAGCCAATTATACCATCTATCCCAGGTTTTATAAAAATCTGTCTCTTCTTTGTCCTGAATTTCCATCGTTAACTTGCACATCTCTGCTACTTCCAAAATTTTATTGACCACAGTTATCACTGGTTAGGGCTTTAAAAAACCTTTTTTCGGAGCGAATAGCAATGAAAAACAGCCTGCAAAGACTTAGGGCTGGAAAAAACATTCTTCGGAGCGATTAGCAATGAAAAAAAGCCTGTAAGAGCCGGGAAGATCGTTAGCGCCTTGTTAGGGCTGGGAAAAAAACCTTCGAAAAAGCTACATTCAGAATATAAGACGCACCCAAATTTTCAGCCTCTTAGTGGGGGGAAAGGTACGTCTTATACTCCGAAAAATACGGTATATAAGTGGAACATACAACATAGCCATAGGGCTGGAAGGGACTTTGGAGGTCTTCTAGTCCAACCCCCCAGGGTTTTTCTTGACCCATCTACTGTAAAAACAGACCATATTTTCTGGTTGATAAACGACACTGAATATAGATCTTACTTCTCAGTAACCAAGAGTAGAATTGAACTGATGTATCCTGTTCTCTGGGTCTCCTCATTTGGCAGTGGCAACTTGAGGCCACCTGTATAAGATCCATGGAGATTCTCAATCATCTAGGTGACGGTTGTTCCTAAAGGTGCTTTTTCAAGAAGCAACTGGACTTTCTTGTTTTTCTTTGAAGATGTTTCGCTTCTCCATCCAAGAAGCAACTTCAGCTCTGACTGGATGGTGGGGAATGGAAGGGTTTATACTCCTTGCAGACAGCTGGTCATTTGCATTCTTTTAAGGAGTCGTTGAGGCCACTTGGAGGTTTTATCTGTGTTTTCAGGGTCACCTGAGTGGTGCTCCTGGTCCCTGTAGTCTGCCATTTTTCCTCTGGAAATCCATTCCTACTCCCACACCATTCCAAGGGGGTTCATCCCAAATTGTATAGCTAAAAGTCTGTAGAGATTCTCAGTCATCCAGGTCATGGTTGTCCCAAAGGTGCTTTTTTCAGGAGGCAACTGGACTTTCTTGTTTTTTCTTTTGAAGACGTTTTGCTTCTCATCCAAGAAGCTTCTTCAGCTCTGACTGGATGGTGGGCAATGGAAGGATTGATACTCCTTGCAGACAGCTGGTCATTTGCATTCTTTTTAGTGAGTCATTGAGGCCACTTGGAGGTTTGTCTGTGTCCTCAGGGTCACCTGAGTGGTGCAAATGGGTGTGGAGCCTTCTTGGAGCTGTTGTGTTATAGACTGTGGATAGATGGTGTTGTATCCCTTCCCCTCTGTTGAGAGAGGGCTGTTCAATTTGGACATTGATGGCCTCTTTGACCCCTCTTTCAAACCAGCGGTGCTCTCAGTCCAAAATGTGGACTTTGCTGTCTTCAACAGTTCCAAGAAGGCTCCACACCAATTTGCACTACTCAGGTGACAAGAGTAGATAAACCTCCAAGTGGCCTCAATGACTCTCTCAAAGGATGCAAATGACCAGCTGTCTGCAAGGAGTATAAACCCTTCCATTCCCCACCATCCGGTCAGAACCGAAGAAGCTTCTTGGATGAGAAGCGAAATGTCTTCAAAGAAAAACAAGAACGTCCAGTTGCCTCTTGAAAAAAAAAGCACCTTTGGGAACTACCTGTGTAAGGCTCTAGAATCATAGGGCTGGAAGGGACCTTAGAGGTCATCTAACCCAACCCCACACACACAAGCAAGAGACCCTACTGATTCATTGTTCTCAACGGTCAGGAAATTTCTCCTTTGTTCTAGCGTGGATCTCTCTTGGTTTCCGCCCCAATTGGTCTATTTCCCTTTCCAACATGCTCCAAAAATGTTTTCCAAATGGCGGAATGCGATAGCTCAACCCTCCGCCAGCATTTCCCAATTGGTTCCCCCTGCTTCCCTTCTCCCCTTTCAAACGCCAGCCAAAAACACATTTGCGTCCTCTCCGAATCTGGCCCGGTTCTGCTCTCGCCATCAATCCGGCCTTTCATGCTACCACGAACATTTTTAAATGGATGAAGCAGACTTGGAGGGATGGGAGGTTTGCCCAGAGTCATTTGGCAACGGCATCCTTGGAAGAAAGAGGGGGAAAATGGGGGGGGGGAGAAGCCACTGAGAGGCCCCTTTGCAGCCTAAGTGCCCAAGGCAGGATGAGCGAATGAAAACCCGACAAAATGTGCCTGAACATGAGTTAAATGTGATGGGAGCATCTCACTTTCTTGCATCCGGTGTTACTTCATTCCTAATCTTTGTCTAGCCTTCTCCTGAACGGTTCGAGGCACCAATCGTGGAATTGGAGAACGAAAGGCACTGGGAAGGTTCCTCAGAGACCATCTAGTCCAGCCTTTGCTGATGCAGCTATCCCCATCTAACAACATCCCTGACAGATGGGACCTCCAGCTTATGTTTTAGCGCTTCCAGTGAAGATGAACTTTGTTTGAGACTTAGCATCTTCTGCGTGAACCTTGTTTGAGACTTAGCATCTTCTAAGAGAACCTTAACATCTTCTAAGAGGACCTAGTTTGAGACTTAGCATCTTCTCAGAGGATCTTGTTTGAGACTTAGCATCTTCTGAATGAACCTTGTTTGAGACTTAGCATCTTCTCAAAGAACCTTGTTTGAGACTTAACATCTTCTAAGAGGACCTTAACATCTTCTAAGAAGACCTAGTTTGAGACTTAGCATCTTCTCAGAGGATCTTGTTTGAGACTTAGCATCTTCTGAGTGAACCTTGTTTGAGACTCTTCTCAGAGAACCTTGTTTGAGACTTAACATCTTCTCAGAGAACCTTGTTTGAGACTTAGCATCTTCTGAGTGAACCTTGTTTGAGACTCTTCTCAGAGAACCTTGTTTGAGACGTAACATCTTCTCACAGAACCTTGTTTGAGACTTAGCATCTTCTAAGTGAACCTTGTTTGAGACTCTTCTCAGAGAACCTTGTTTGAGACTTAACATCTTCTCAGAGAACCTTGTTTGAGACTTAGCATCTTCTGAATGAACCTTGTTTGAAACTTAGCATCTTCTCAGAGAACCTTGTTTGAGACTTAACATCTTCTAAGAGGACCTTAACATCTTCTAAGAGGACCTAGTTTGAGACTTAGCATCTTCTCAGAGGATCTTGTTTGAGACTTAGCATCTTCTGAGTGAACCTTGTTTGAGACTTAACATCTTCTAAGAGGACCTTAACATCTTCTAAGAGGACCTAGTTTGAGACGTAACATCTTCTCACAGAACCTTGTTTGAGACTTAGCATCTTCTGAGTGAACCTTGTTTGAAACTTAGCATCTTCTCAGAGAACCTTGTTTGAGACTTAACATCTTCTAAGAGGACCTTAACATCTTCTAAGAGGACCTAGTTTGAGACTTAGCATCTTCTCAGAGGATCTTGTTTGAAACTTAGCATCTTCTCAGAGAACCTTGTTTGAGACTTAACATCTTCTAAGAGGACCTTAACATCTTCTAAGAGGACCTAGTTTGAGACTTAACATCTTCTCAGAGAACCTTGTTTGAGACTTAACATCTTCTCACAGAACCTTGTTTGAGACTTAGCATCTTCTGAGTGAACCTTGTTTGAAACTTAGCATCTTCTCAGAGAACCTTGTTTGAGACTTAACATCTTCTAAGAGGACCTTAACATCTTCTAAGAGGACCTAGTTTGAGACTTAGCATCTTCTCAGAGGATCTTGTTTGAGACTTAGCATCTTCTCACAGAACCTTGTTTGAGACTTAGCATCTTCTGAGTGAACCATGTTTGAGACTTAGCATCTTCTCAGAGAACCTTGTTTGAGACTTAACATCTTCTAAGAGGACCTTAACATCTTCTAAGAGAACCTTGTTTGAGACTTAGCATCTTCTGAGTGAACCTTGTTTGAGACTTAACATCTTCTCAGAGAACCTTGTTTGAGATGTAACATCTTCTCACAGAACCTTGTTTGAGACTTAGCATCTTCTGAGTGAACCATGTTTGAGACTTAGCATCTTCTCAGAGAACCTTGTTTGAGACTTAACATCTTCTAAGAGGACCTTAACATCTTCTAAGAGAACCTTGTTTGAGACTTAGCATCTTCTGAGTGAACCATGTTTGAGACTTAGCATCTTCTGAGTGAACCTTGTTTGAGACTTATCATGTTCTCAGAGGACCTTGTTTGAGACGTAACATCTTCTCACAGAACCTTGTTTGAGACTTAGCATCTTCTCAGAGAACCTTGTTTGAGACTTAGCATCTTCTCAGAGAACCTTGTTTGAGACTTAACATCTTCTAAGAGAACATTGTTTGAGAGGTTCACTCAGAAGATGGAATTGGAGAAGGAAAGGGTGGGAAGGTTCCTCAGAGACCATCTAGTCCAACCCCAGCTATCCACGTCTACAACATCCCAGACAGATGGATCTCCAGCTTATGTTTTAGCATTTCCAGTAGAGTCTGCCACTTTCTGAAGGAACCAGTTCATTTGCCAGACAGCTCCTACAGTGCAGGACGTAGCTGTGAAGTCCCACCAAAACGGTCCTCCTTGAACTTTAAACCTATCGTTGGGTTTCTTATCCTTTGGAATAAATTTGGGAGTGATTTCCTTAACTCCCTTTTCCCATACAATCCTGCAATCATACAAGGAAATTCAGAACGGATCATTGGACTTCTTGGTTGATTGTAAGTGTAGCCAGGATATGAAGGTAGATGTTTCCCCATTGAAAGCCAATGGCTTTGCTTGCAGATGGTTAAACCTGCCCTAAGGACATTCTTTAGAGGAGAAACCGGTTGCTTAATAAAGTCTGGAGTTTCAATAGAAGAGAATGTTTGTAGTTCAGGGTTGAAATATCCTTGGTGCTCTTTGAGCTTGGCTGTTTTCTTGCAGATGTTTGCAAACTCCATTCCCTTCTAGCACTGATGGTGTTACCTAGTCAGTTAATGAAATGTCCTTTTCCACCAGGGGTGGGTTCCTCCCGGTTCGGATTGGTTCGCCCAAACCGGTAGCGACCCGCTGGTGATGTCATGGTGACGTCACGGATCCAGTTCGGTCGGTGCTGGTCCATGGGCGCTGCCATCTTTTTTATTTATTTTCTTTTTAATTTTTTAAATTTTTTTCTTCTGAGCATGTGCAGAAGCCGAGTTTCCGGCACCGTGCATGCGTTCACCCTCTTGTTTTCGGCATTTTTCCCCTGGATTTTTCAGCACTGCGCATGCGCGCACGGCGCAAAGTGTGCATGCGCCCACGAGGCATGCCCACGTGGTGTGGGAGGAAGCGAACCGGTAGCGAGGTAAGTTAGAACCCGTCCCTGTCTTCCACCATCACCTCCATGCCACAAACCACACTCATTTCCAACACTGATGATGTTACCGAGCTGAGTTATGAAACGTTTGCAAGAAAACACCCTAGGCCACAAGAGCATCAAGGACCCCCCCAGTCCTCTTCCTCCTTCCCCTTCCTCCTCTTCACAAACCACACTCCCTTCTAGCCAGTGATGGGATTAAAAATTTTTTTACTACCAGTTCTGTGGGCGTGGCTTTGTGGACATGATGTGGCTCGGTGGGCATGGCAGGGGAAGGATACTGTAAAATCTCCATTCCCTCCCCACTCCAGGGAAAGGTTAGTGCAAAATCTCCATTTCCTCCCGATCAGCTGGGACTCGGGAGGCAGAGAATAGATGTGGGTGGGGTCAGTCAGAGGGGGCATTTACCAGTTCTCCGAACTACTCAAAATTTCCACTACCAGTTCTCCAGAACTGGTCAGAACCTGCTGAAACCCACCTCTGCTTCTAGCACTGATGATGTTACCTAGTTGGGTAATGAAACGTCTGCACGAAAACAGCCAAGCTCAGAGAGCACTAAGGACCTCACAGTCTGGAGGTTGCTGGACTACAAGGCCCATCCTCCGTCATCCTAAGCCATGTCAGCTAAGAGTGTTGGGAGCGAATCCCTCCGTCCCCTTCTGCGGAGCTGTGGTTTTTCTCTCGCCAAACGCAAGATCTGTTTTTTTCCGCAGATCAGAATGCAAATGGGGCAGATCCCAAGTTTTGGTCCCCAGAACATCCTTCTGGGGCTAAAAGCAGCTGAGGAAAGAGAAATCTAGCAGATTTCCCCAACAGGGCAATCTAGGATCAGCTGAGGAGACAGGGAGATAAGAGCCTTGTCTCCCATCCCAGGAGGGAGCACCCACCCACCCACCCAGTTGACTCAACCACGCAATGAAATTCTTGTCCATCTTGATTGCACAAGGCCACCGATCCGCTTTGGAGAACTTTGGATGAACTTGCTTCTGGCTTTGCTGTAATGATTCCAGACATACGTTGGAGCATGCCAGGACTAAAGCCTGTGGGGTGTGGGGAGGGGGGGGAGAGGAGGATTGGGGAGGTGGGGGAGAGAGATTTATGAGGAGGGGTGGGAGAAGTTGAAGCTTCGGAACGAGACATAACTTGGCTCTGGTTTAACTTGGGAAATTAGAAGGGATTGGAAACAGCTTCAAGGGCTCAAGGCATTTCCCTCTCCCCCCCTCCCCTGTGTTCTTCCCCCCCATACACACACACACACACACACACACACACACACACACACACACACACACACACACACACACACACACCGCAGACCCAGATGCTGAGCTGGCTTAACGTGACAA
Organism: Diadophis punctatus similis; assembly: GCA_023053685.1. Classification (NCBI taxonomy): domain Eukaryota; kingdom Metazoa; phylum Chordata; class Lepidosauria; order Squamata; family Dipsadidae; genus Diadophis; species Diadophis punctatus. The sequence goes on along the minus strand of JALIGW010000030.1, from coordinate 1,681,558 downwards.
ATCGTCTCTGTGCCTAGTTTGAGGGGTGGAAATGCTTGGTTTCCAGTTGGACGGAGCGGTTTGGAGAGGGGGGGAGGGCGTCGGTTTGGGTTTGCTGCTGGTCTGAATGGCAAATTGGCTGCAGGTTTGGGGAGGGAGGAGGAGTCAGCGTGGTGCCACTTGTCAACCTTCCATCTTCTAGTGGAATGGTCGGTGGGAATGTCCTTGAGATGCAGCAGGAGGAAGACAAGCCCCAGCCAAAGCAGGGATCTGATAAGAGACATCTCAGCCCACAGAAAGAAAAGGGGCGTGGGAAGCATGTCCTCAGGGATGCTGAGGAGACGGGAGGGGACAGGAGAGGAGAGGGTTGAGAAAGGAATAGAATAGAATATAGAATAACAGAGTTGGAAGGGACCTTGGAGGTCTTCTAGTCCAACCCCCTGCTTAGGCAGGAAACCCTACACCACTTCAGACAAATTGTTATCCAACACCTTCTTAAAAACTTCCAGTGTTGGAGCAGTCACAACTTCTGGAGGCAAGCTGTTCCACTGATTAATTGTTCTGACTGTCAGGAAATTTCTCCTTAGTTCTAGGTTGCTTCTCTCCTTGTTTAGTTTCCACCCATTGCTTCTTGTCCTACCCTCAGGTGCTTTGGAGAATAGCTTGACTCCCTCTTCTTTGTGGCAGCCCCTGAGATATTGGAAGACTGCTATCATGTCTCCCCTAGTCCTTTTTTTCATCAAACTAGACATACCCAGTAAACCATTCTTCATGTGTTTTAGCCTCCAGTCCCTAATCGTCTTTGTTGCTCTTCTCTGCACTCTTTCTAGAGTCTCCACATCTTTTTTACATCGTGGCGACCAAAACTGAATGCAGTATTCCAAGTGTGGCCTTACCAAGGCATTATAAAGTGGTATATTAACACTTCAGGAAATAGAGAAAGGAATGTAAAGGAAAGGGGAAAGCAAAAGGAAATAGAGAAAGGGAATAGAGAAAGGAAAGGAAGAGAAAGGGAAAGGAAATAGAGAAAGAGCCGAGGTGGTGCAGCAGTTAGAGGCAGGTACTGCAGGCCACTTTAGCTGACACTGATCCACAGGTCAGCGGTTCAAATCTCACTGGCTCAAGGTTGACTCAGCCTTCCATCCTTCCGAGGTAGGTAAAATGAGGACCCAGATTGTTGGAGGCAATATAAATATACATTGCTTGCTGGTGTAAACCGCTTAGAGAGTGCTTGCACTGTGAAGCGGTATATAAATCTCACTAAATAAATGAATAAATAAAGGAAAGGAAAAGGAAAGGAAATAGAGAAAGGAAAGGGAAATGGAATAGGAAAAAGGAAAAGAAAGGAAGAGAAAGGAAGAGAAAGGGAAAGGAAATAGAGAAAGGAAAGGATGGGAAAGGAAATGGAGAAAGGAAAAGGAAATAGAGAAAGGAAAAGGAAGAAAGGAAACAGAGAAAGGGAAAGAAGGAAAGGGGAAAGGAAATAGAGAAAGGAAAAGGAAAGGGGAAAGGAAATAGAGAAAGGAACTAAGGAAAGGAAAGGAGAGCCACTGTGACTTGAAACAGTCACTAAACAAATGGTTGTAAGTCAAGGACTACTGTATCTGCAGGATGGCACCCTTATTGGGCACTTGTGCCAGGGACTGCGTAATGGGTGATGGCCAGCACTGGCCATGAAAGGGGGGGGGGAATTGGATTTTGCCGTTGAGCATAGCACAGCTTCTTAATCTGTGAGAGGTTTTTTTTTTCCCCTTTAAAAGCTTCCATTAATTAGGAACACCTTGGGAGATGTAAACAGCACCAGAGAGCAATCCATTGCTCCAGTGATGCAGCCCTGCCGCTTGTTAATTTTATTAGCCGACTTAGGAGGGGTGGAGGAGGAGGCAAGGAAGCCAAGGGGGAAACAAAACGGAAAATAAGAAGCCCCATTTGGGAAGCTTCCCAAAAAATAAATAAAACACCCCAATCCGGGCACGAGCTGGCACGGTTAAACGAGGGAACCAACCGAGTCTTTTGACGGTCTAATGGCATCTATCCCTCCCTGGGATAATTATATGCCAGGAGAAACAGAGAGAGAGAAAAAAAAAATTGCATTTCCCAGCGGTGAACATCACGTGAATGAGAGCATCATTTGCAGAGGCCGAGCCGGGGAGGGAAAACGAGGGAAAATTCATTAAGACGTGGCTTCAGCTTGTCTTGAGTAGGTACCATGGTGATGACCAAGATTGGGCCTCCCAAAAGATTTTCCTGGAAGCGGTTTATTTGGCCGAGAGGCAGCAATGGGGGGGGGGGTGTTTGGGGGTGTGTGGGGGGGAGAGGTTGGGATTAATTAGACATCCTCTCCTCCGTTTCCTCTCCTCTGCGTTCTCCCAGGCAAAGGTCTCAGGTGGGTTTCGCTTGCCAGCTTCCTGCGGCTCTTGGAGGGGGCGAGGATCGTAAATAATTCAGCCGAAGGATCCTTCTGCAAACATACATCTGGCAGGAGCAAGAAAAAAAATAACCAGGAAGCGGAGGGAGATTGGACCAAGAAGGGATTATCCTGCACGGGAAAAACACCTTGAACCTTTAATACGGAGATAAGCAATCCTCGACTTACAACGGTTGATTTAGTGACCGGAGCTACAACGGCACTTTAGTAAGGCCACGCCTGGAATATTGCAACCAATTGTGGTCACCACATTGCAATAAAATAAAATAAAAAGTGTTGAGACTTTGGAAAAAGTTCAGAGAAGAGCAACTCAGACGATCAAAGGCCTGGAGACTAAAAACATAGGAAGAACGGTTGCAGGATTTGGGTTTGGCTAGTCTAGAGAAACGAAGAATTAGGGGTGACATGATAGCAGTCTTCCAGTATTTGAGGGGCTGCCACAAAGAAGAGGGGATCAACTTACTGTATTTTCCAAAGCACCAGAAGGCAGGACAAGAAACGATGGATGGAAGGAGAGAAGTAACCTGGAATTAAGGAGAAACTTCCTAACAGTGAGGACAATTAACCAGTGGAATGGCTTGCCTTCAAAAGTTGTGGGTGCTCCAACACTGGAGGCTTTTAAGAAGAGACTGGACAGCCATTTGTCTGAAATGGTATAGAGCCTCCTGCTTGAGCAGGGGGATGGACTAGAAGACCTCCAAGGTCCCTTCCGGCTCTAGTCTATTCTACCATTCTACTTCTCAATCATAGGCAGCAGATCTAAAATGGTTGGAGGAACCCTTTCCTTCTTTCTTTCTTCTCTTTGCCTTCTCTCTTTCCATTCCTTCCTTCCTTCCTTCCTTCCTTCCTTCCTTCCTTCCTTCCTTCCTTCCTTCCTTCCTTCCTTCCTTCCTTCCTTCCTTCCCACTTAGACTTATATAGCATTTCACAGTGCTTTACAGCCTTCTCTAAGTGGTTTACAGAGTCAGTATATTTTATTTTATTTATTTATTTATTTATTTATTTATTTTATTTATTTATATTTATTATCTATTTATCTATCTATCTATCCATTTATTTATTTATTTATTTGTTTGTTTATTTGTTTATTTATTTATCTATTTATCTATCTATCTATCCATTTATTTATTTATTTATTTATATTTATCTATCTATCTATCTATCTATCCATTATTTATTTATTTATTTATTTATTTATTTATTTATTTATTTATTTATTTATTTGTTTGTTTATTTATTTATTTATTCATACCTCCGAAGGATGGAAGGCTGAGTCAACCTTGAGCCGGTCAGGATCGAACTCCTGGCAGTGAGCAGAATTAGCCAGCAATTCCACATTCTAAGCACTGCGCCACCACGGCTCTATGAATGGTGGTAAGTCAAGGACTACCCATGTGCTTGTCCTTTCTCTGCCTCCCAGACGGAGCCGCATGTGTGCAAAAACCGGGCCTCGGCTCCGCACGCGATGTCGCATTCTGCCATCAGCACCTTCTCCTTCGTTCTCCAGTTGGTGTTTACCTTCAGAAGGAGAGGTTGAAATATGCGATTATCTCCTCTGTCAGCTTCCCACGCAGGGTTGGTCAGAGCAGACAGCAGAAAAGAAGTCGGTGCGTGCAATCAAAGGCACATTCCATGTGAATCTCTCATAAGTTTGCTCCAAAGGATTCTCGTTGCATCAATCGTCCGAGTATAAGATCATAAAGTGCACTATGTTGTCATTGTTTATTTATTAATTTATTTATTTTGTGAGATTTATATACCGCCTCACAGTGCAAGCACTCTCTAAGCCAGTGTTTCCCAACCTTGGCAACTTGAAGATGTCTGGACTTCAATTCCCAGAATTCCCCAGCCAGCAAAGCTGGCTAGAGAATTCTGGGAGTTGAAGTCCAGACATCTTCAAGTTGCCAAGGTTGGGAAACACTGCTCTAAGCAGTTTACACCAGTAAGCAATGTATATTTATATTGCCCCCAACAATCTGGATCCTCATTTTACCTACCTCGGAAAGATGGAAGGCTGAGTCAACCTTGAGCCAGTCAGATTTGAACCGCTGACCTGCGGATCACAGTCAGCTAAAGTGGCCTGCAGTACTGCGCTCTAACCGCTGCGCCACCTCGGCTCATTGTTGTTGGGATGACTTACTTCCTGTCCCTAGGTTGCCCTGTCTTTTTCTGAAACCCTCCATCGGAAATCTCAAAAGAGCATCGAGGCAGCAGATCTGGCCCAGCTGCACTTACCTCGCATCCAAAACGGGCCACGTGGAGACTCCGGGGAGGGGAGGGGTGTGGTGGGCAGGGTCAGCCAGTCCTTGCAACTACTGGTTCGGCGAACCGGATGTAAAATTAGCATCCAGTTCGGCCGAACCGGTCCGAACCCGATGAATCCCACCCTGCATGTAACCCGACTGGATGATCACACTGCAACCACTTGGCCAATAAAAATTCTACTCCTATTCTATTCTATTCTATTCTATTCTATTCTATTCTATTCTATTCTATTCTATTCTATTCTATTCTTCGTTCCACTATTCTATTCTATTCTATTCTATTCTATTCTATTCTATTCTATTCTATTCTATTCTATTCTATTCTATTCTATTCTATTCATTTCTTCATTCCACTGTTGTATTCTATTCTATTCTATTCTATTCTATTCTATTCTATTCTATTCTATTCTATTCTATTCTATTCTATTCTATTCTATTCTATTCTATTCTATTCTTCGTTCCACTATTCTATTCTATTCTTTAATTTTTTAATTATTATTTTGCTTAATTTTTGGCACTGTCTAATGTCCTCGTTCGAGGCTGTATACCTGAGCAAGTTGAACCATCTCCTATGCCCTCAAGAGTTGGAAAGAGAGAGGCACCATCAGAGGTGTTTCGGTGCAGAATGAGAAAACAAAATGCATCTAATGGAGATTATTAATTCCCCAAGGAAGAGTGTATGCCCCTCTCTAACTAAGCCACACAGGTTTTTGTAAGCTACCTGGAGCAATTTGGGAGTAAGTACCAGACATTTGCAGAGCAAACCGGGAAATAATGATGTCTAACCATCATTCTCGGGGTCAAAGATGACATATGCCTATTGGGAATCTAAAGGAGGTAACCAACCAAATAATAGTTGCCATAGTGAATTCCAGGGGAAGAAAAACAACAACAGACCTAAACAAATTCTGCATTATTTCAAGCATAACTTTAAGAAGCGCACTTTCTGGTTTGGATGAAGCTACGGCCAAGGGACAATGGGCTGCGTGTTTGTGTGAGAACACGGTAAAAAAAGGAACACACAATGAAATGGAGACCTGCTCCTTTCTTGCTGCAAAAAAATTAAGGCAGGGAATGGGCTGCAAGGATGCTCTTGGGATGGTCTTGATTAAATAAAGTGATTTAAAATAAATATAAATCAACTGGGAAATTGCCAGCATTCTCTTCTATTGCAATAATCTCCTATCAGTCATAGGTAGAATTCTGGCTTAGAAGACCGAGCTTCCTTCCTTCCTTTCCTTCCTTCCTTCCTTCCTTCCTTCCTTCCTTCCTTCCTATCTTCCTTCCTTCCTTCCTTCCTTCCTTCCTTCCTTCCTTCATTCATTCATTCATTCATTCATTCATTCATTTCTTCATTCCCCTTCTTCCTTCTCCTTCTGTCCTTCTTCCCTTTCCCTCTCTCCCTCTTTCCTTCCTTCCTTCTTTCTTTCTTTCTTTCTTTCTTTCTTTCTTTCTTTCTTTCTTTCTTTCTTTCTTTCTTTCTTTCTTTCTTTCTTTCTTTCTTTCTCTTCCTTCCCTTAAAATTTAACAATGCTACTCCAACTCAACATTCAGAATATAATTATAAACAGTTCCGCTAAAATCTGGGACTGCACACTTTATGCTGAAAGATGCTTTTTTTTAATGTCCCCTGTGAATGTTCTTCCTATTTAGGGCATCCCTGGAAGATAATGGGGTGTCTTGGAGTTTTTCCAGACCTGCTGGACTGATAGGGGGATATAATACTAATGCTGGCTGCACCTCTAGGGAAATAAGAAGGAGAATGCACACCCAGTCTTTAGAGTCTCCTTTACAGCAATGAAATAGCTATTGGTAGTAGCTGCTGCTTGCAGCTGCTTGCAACAGAGACAAATTCCTTGTGTGTCCAATCACACTTGGCCAATAAAGAATATTTCTCTTCTCTTCTCTTCTCTTCTCTTCTCTTCTCTTCTCTTCTCTTCTCTTCTCTTCTCTTCTCTTCTCTTCTCTTCTCTTCTCTCCTCTCCTCTCCTCTCCTCTCCTCTCCTCTTCTCTTATCTTCCCCTCCCCTCCCCTCTCCTCCCCTCCCCTCCTCTCTTTCCTCTCCTCTTCCCTTCTATTCTACTCTACTCTATTCTCTTCTCTATTCTATTTTTATTCTCTATTCTCTATTCTCTATTCTCTATTCTCTGTTCTGTTCATATTCTATTCTATTCTATTCTATTCTATTCTATTCTATTCTATTCTATTCTATTCTATTCTATTCTATTCTATTCTATTCTATTCTATTCTATTCTATTCTATTCTATTCTATTCTATTCTATTTTCTCGAAAGGGTTGGTTAGACTAACTCCCGTGCCTCTTTTATTATTCCCCTGCTGTTAGTTTACTGCTTTTCGCCCGCCACCTCGTGTCAGGAGACCTGGGACCCTTGCCAAGGAAGCATAAAGCCAAGGGTCTCCCCAGCTGGCAAGCAGCCCAGAATGTTGACATAATCAGGGATATTCAACATCTTGCCAAAATGCGGTTGTGTTTACATGCCTGGGGTCAGAGAACAAGTAACAACACGGTGCTCTCTCTCTTTCGGCGGGCACGTGACTGGCCCAGAAAACCCCCAGGAGATTTTAAAAAGCTTGGCGATTTCTTAACCCACCAGGTGCTGGATGCTAAAAAGAGTTAGGTTTTAGCTCAACAGCCTCCAGTGAGATGCTTAAGGCAACTTTAAGATTGTCCAAGGGAGAAAAGAACCAGGGGTGACATAATAGCAGTTTTCCAATACAGATTAATCCAGGGGTGGCTTCAAAATTTTTAGCAAGGGGTTCTCTGCCCGGTTGCTGGGTGGGTGTGGCCATGGTGGGCGTGGCCTAGTCGGCCTCCTGCATCACAGTGTGGGGGCGTTTTTGCCCTCCCCGGGTTACAGAGGCTTCCCTCAAGCCTCCGGGAGGGCGAAAACTGCCTCCCCAGGCTCCGGAGGCCCTCTGGAGGTCGGAAACGGCCTTCCCGAACTTCCAGTAGGCCTGTTTTTTGCCCTCCCTGAGCCTCAGCGCACGCCCTGCACTTACCTGCATCCAAAATGGGCTGCGTGGGGACTCCTGGGAGGGGAGGGGTGGGCGGGACCAGCCAGGAGTGGGATTTGGGGGTTCTCCAAACTGCACAGAATCTTAGCTGGAGATTCTCCCGAACTCCTAGCCCACCCCTGGGTTAATCCTCGACTTACACCATTTCATTTAGGGACCGTTCAAAGTCAAAGAGCGCTGAAGAAAATCGACTGACGGCCATTTTTCACCATTACGACCTTTGCAGCCGCCCACGATCAAAATTCGGACCCTTGGCCACTGGTTCGTACTTCTGACCGTTGCAGCGTCCCGGGGTCACGTGATCCCCTTTTGCAACCTTTCGACCGGCAAAATCAACGGAGGAAGGCAGACGGATTTAACGATCCCGCGTGACCGACTTATCCGCTTCGCAGTGTTCCCCTTAACGACCGTGGCAAGGAAGGTTGTAAAATGGGGCAAAACCCAACCCCGCTACTGTCTCACTCGGCAGCAGAAATTTGGGGATCCAATCGTCGTTTCCTCCTGGATTTGTGCTTCCTGTTGTAGCTTGTCCTGAACTGCAGTCAAAGTCAACTGGAGCTCAAGATGACCCAGAAAAACAGATAATTAAGGAGAATAGAAGAGTCTTCTTCCTTTGTGGCTGAGTAGTGAATCCATATAGAATTCATATGAACCAGGGTACCTGGAAGAATGATGGCTGTCAGAGGAACAGCAAAAGCAGAACTGCGTGTGTCTTGGGTGTAAAGTAGAAATGAATGAATCACATCTAACTTGGCTTTCTCCAATCTCCTACTACCTTTTGGATGTTTGGAGACCTCAGCTCCCAGAGTTCCCCAGCCAGCTTGGCCAAGGCTGATGAGAAAGCCCACCAGTGTGAATCAATCATACCCTCCGTTGCCAGAACATACCTTGGCACTTACACAAGAAAACTATTGTTCCCTACACCACCCTTGACCTTCGTGTTTACGATTCACTGCAACTGGTTCTCCTGGGAGGAGGAGGAGGAGAGGAGGAGGAGGAAGTCCTTGAGTTTCAGTGGGCAGCAGGAGACCTGGGGAAGTGTCTTGTGTGACACTCAGGAGAGTTTCATGAAGATCTGAGAAAGGAAGGGAAGAAGTTGTTGGAAAGAGGATCATAAAAAGTCTGTGCTGAATTGAGACTAATGTTAGCTATCTCTCATTCTTTTGTTTTTTTCTCTTTTTGTTAGTTGCCTTCCCTTTCTTTCGATACTCATTTGTTTCGCTTATCTTCTCTCTTCCCTTCTTTCTCTCTTTCGTCTTTGCTCCCTCCCTTCCTTCCTTTCTTTCCCTTCCTTTTTCCTCTCCCTCCCTCTCACCTTTCTCCTTCCTTTCACCTTCCTTTCTCTTTCCTTCCTTCCCTCCCTTTCTCCTTCTTTCCTTCCCACCTTCTCACCTTCCTTCTTTCTTCCTTCTTTACTTCTCCCCTCCCTTCACCTTTCTTCCTTACTTCTTCCTTCCTTCCTTCCCTCCCTTTCTCTTTCTTTCTTTCCTTCCCACCCTCACCTTCCTTCTTCCTTCCTCCTTCCCTTCCTTTCCTTCCTTCCTTCCTTCCCTCCCTTTCTCCTTCTTTCCTTCCCACCTTCTCACCTTCCTTCTTCCTTCCTTCTTTACTTCTTCCCTCCCTTCACCTTTCTTCCTTACTTCTTCCTTCCCTCCCTTTCTCTTTCTTTCTTTCCTTCCCACCCTCACCTTCCTTCTTCCTCCCTCCCTCCCTCCCCTCCCCTCTCTTTCTCCTCCTTTCCATCCTTCCTCCCTCCCTTCACCTTCCTTCCTTCCCTCCTTCCCTTTCTCCTTCTTTCCTTCCTTCCCACCCTCTCCCCTTCCTTCCTTCCTCCCTCCCTCCCTTCGCAATATCACCCTGCCTTCTAACCGGGGCGATCGCTCTATTTTAAGTCCCCTCTGCCTGAAATCCTGCAAAAAAAAAAAAACCAAAAAAAGTTGCATTCAGATATAATGCCGAGAGACGGCGGGCACAGCAGTCCCGTGCAGACCAACCAAGCCTTCCCCTTCCTCGATGACAGTAAAATATTTTTGATCTGGTTTCCCGCAGTCCGATGAGGACTCGGATGGACTGCTATAGCAACAGGGCACCCGGGACTGCATGCTAAGCAGAATTGGCAGAAGGGCGATGGAGCAAAGTGTTAATAATGCAAGCCCAAGGTTTGCTCAGCGCATCACTGACGGTGCAAAGGAAAGGCCACTTTCATTTTCTGCAGCCAACGCTTGCAGCAAATGCACTGCTGATGGAAAGGGGAGGTGGAAATTCAAAACTGCAAGAGTGTATTTTTCGGAGTATAAGACGCACGTTTCCCTGCTCTAAAAGAGGCTGAAAATTTGGGTGCGTCTTATACTCTTATACTCCGAATGTAGCTTTTTTGAAGCTTTTTTCCCCAGCCCTAACAAGGTGCTAACGATCTTCCGGGCTTGCAGGATTTTTTCATTGCTACTTCCTCGGAAGAAGTTTTTTCCCAGCCCTAAGTCTTTGCAGGCTTGTTTTCATTGCTACTCCCTCCAAAAAAGGTTTTTCCAGCCCTAAGTCTTTGCAGGCTTTTTTTCATTGCTACTTGCTCTGAATAAGGTTTTTTTTCAGCCCTAACCAGGAGATAAAATAATGTGCTGAAGCTGACCAGACTAAGGACGCTAGCCAGATGAATACCTGGTAGGTAGATTTCCCCTCCCCTATTTTCCTCTCCAAAAACTAAGGTTCAGGAGGAGGAAAGTGATTCAACGCATGACAAGAGGGGAAAAAAAGCCGAGATGGTGCAGTGGTTAAATGCAGCACTGCAGGCTACTGCTAGTTCAGCAGTTCAGCTGTTCAAATCTCACTAGGCTCAAGGTTGACTCAGCCTTCCATCCTTCTGAGGTGGGTAAAATGAGGACCCAGATTGTTGGGGGCAATATGCTGAACTCTGTAAACCGCTTAGAGAGGGCTGTAAAGCACTATGAAGCGGTATATAAGTCTAAGTGCTATTGCCCTTCCTTCCTTCCTTCCTTCCTTCCTTCCTTCCTTCCTTCCTTCCTTCCTTCCTTCCTTCCTTCCTTCCTTCCTTCCTTCCTTCCTTCCTTCCTTCCTGTTGGCTCAGCCTTCCATCCTTCTGAGGTGGGTAAAATGAGGACCCAGATTGTTGGGGGCAATATGCTGAACTCTGTAAACCGCTTAGAGAGGGCTGTAAAGCACTATGAAGTGGTATATAAGTCTAAGTGCTAAGTGCTAATGCTAAGTGCTAAAAAACACCTAATGACTGGACTGGATTTAGGCTTTGTCTTGGCCATACCCGCTACTTTTTCAATTGCCTCTCCTCAAAGGCCAAGGACAAGAGGGAAAAAAAGTAATTTCATTCTCTCTTGTATGTCAGAGGGATGCATTCCCAGCATTTCCCATCCCATCTGAGTCTCTTCCTGCTTTTTTTTCTCAGATGGGGATTTTCTGCATGCAAAGCAGCTGCTCGGTTGATGAGTAACTTTTTTTGTTTAAAATTGATTGAAAACATTTGGATGCCCCCTTCTCACCTATAAACCAAAGAGGTTTGTAATGAAACCTGGCTGGTGGCGCAGCGGTTAGAATGTGGTACTGCAGGCTACTTCTGCTGACAGCTGGCTGCCTGCAGTTCGATCCCAATTGGCTCAAGGTTGACTCAGCCTTCCATCCTTCCAAGGTTGGTAAAATGAGGACCCAGATTGTTGGGGATAAGATGCTGACTCTGTAAACCACTTTGAGAGGGCTGGAAAGCACTGTGAAGCGGTATATAAGTCTAAGTGCTATTGCTATTCCTTCCTTCCTTCCTTTCCTTCCATCCATCCATCCATCCATAGATAGATCTAAGTGCTATTGCTATTCCTCCCTTCCTTCCTTCCATCCATCCATCCATCCATCCATAGATAGATCTAAGTGCTATTGCTATTCCTCCCTCCCTCCCTTCCTTCCTTCCTTCCTTCCATCCATCCATCCATCCATCCATAGATAGATCTAAGTGCTATTGCTATTCCTTCCTTCCTTCCTTCCTTCCTTCCTTCCTTCCTTCCTTCCTTCCTTCCTTCCTTCCTTCCTTCCATCCATCCATCCATCCATCCATAGATAGATCTAAGTGCTATTGCTAGCTTCCTTCCTTCCTTCCTTCCTTCCTTCCTTCCTTCCTTCCTTCCTTCCTTCCTTCCTTCCTTCCTTCCTTCCTGTTAGAATGCAGTACTGCAGGCTAATTCTGCTGACTGCTGGCTGCCAGCAGTTCGATCCTGATCAGCTCAGCCTTCCATCCTTCTGAGGTCGGTAAATGTTGGGGACAAGATGCTGACTCTATAAACTGCTTAGAGAGGGCTGGAAAGTACTGTGAAATGGTATATAAGTAATATTGCTATTGCTATTATTCCAAGGGAGGTTCGATGCTCTTTGTATTTGGTAGAGAAAGAAGGGCAGAAGAAATGACTTAGGAGGAGGAGGGGAGGAGGAGAGGAGAGGAGAGGAGAGGAAAGGAAGGAAGGAAGGAAGGAAGGAAGGAAGGAAGGAAGGAAGGAAGGAAGGAAGGAAGGAAGGAAGGAAGGACTGTAGGGACCTTAGTGCTCTGAGCTTGGTTATTCTCTTGCAGACATTTCACTACCCAACTAGGTAACACCATCAGTGCTAGAAGGGAGTGGGGTTTGCTCTCAGTTTATATTCTAGTGACTTGCTCTGTCAGGATTGAAAGAGTAGTTTTTAAGATTCTTGGGTTGGGCTGTTTACTGTTGGCTTGTTTGGCAGTTCCTTGATTAGGGTATTGTTTACTTCTTGATTGTTGGTCTGATGTTAATCTTAGTGTTAATCTACCAATCCTGATTGCTGGTAGGGAGGTGTTTTTGGTCTTTTTGTTCCCTTTTTGGCTTGTCGATGGTCTCATTTGCACAGTAGGTAGATATTGTTGATGGCTATGTGTCTGTTGATGGCTAATTTGTCAGAGTGCCAGGCCTCTAGAAACCCTCTAGTGTTTTTGGACTTGGCTTGGTCCAAGATGGTCAAAGTTGACCCATTGAAACTATGGTTAACGAAAATCCCTCCTTGGGTTCTTTGGGGAGAAACCCGATCTCGGAAAGCCAGCGGATTCAGGTCTGCATCGTTTGGCGCAGTTGTGGGCACAGCTTTTGTTCTCGCTGCCCTTTTGACCCCGGTCTCCTTCCATGTGGGTCAGGCTTGGCAGCGGGGGTCTCCATGGCAACCCGTAATGTATGCCATCGGCTTGGTGGGCTTTCCTCTGCTCTCATTAAATTTCAATGACTTTCATGGGGCCCGGACATGTAATTAATATCCAACACATGGTCTTCGTCAGGATAAGGTTTAAGCAGGAAGATTTTGGGGGGGTGGGAGGGGGAGAAGAAGAAGATAGATGGAGTTTTATCCTCTGAGCATTTTTGGGAGGAATGCAAAAAATAGCAAATGTAAACAGAAGCCTGGTTAAAGTGTGTGGAATTTGTCTACCACGCTTGAAAACATTGGAAGAAAAAAAAACAGAAGTAGAAGTAGAAGATGGCTGACAGCAAGATGCCCCATCTCTGGAGGTTTTTAAAAAAGAGATTGGACAACCATTTATCCAAAGTGGTGTAGGGTCTCCTGCTTGAACAGGGGGTTGGACTAGAAGACCTAGTCTTCTAGGGCAGGGGTAGACAAAGTTGGCTCTTCTATGACTCATGGACTTCAACTCCCAGAATTCCCAAGCTAGCATGATTGGCTCAGAAATTCTGGGAGTTGAAGTCCACGAGTCATAGAAGAGCCAACTTTGCCTACCCCTGTTCTAGGGGACTGGAGGCTAAAACATATAAAGAACGGTTGCTGGAACTGGGTATGTCTAGTCTGATGAAAAGAAGGACTAGGGGAGACATGATAGCAGTGTTTCAATATCTCAGGGGTTGCCACAAAGAAGAGGGAGTCAAGCTATTCTCCAAAGCACCTGAAGGTAGAACAAGAAGCAATGGGTGGAAACTAAACAAGGAGAGAAGCAACTTAGAACTAAGGAGAAATTCCTGACAGTTAGAACAATTAATCAGTGGAACAGCTTGCCTCCAGAAGTTGTGAATGCTCCAACACTGGAAGTTTTAAAGAAGATGTTGGATAACTATTTGTCTGAAGTGGTGTAGGGTTTCCTGCCTAAGCAGGGGGTTGGACTAGAAGACCTCCAAGGTCCCTTCCAACTCTGTTATTCTATTCTACCTCCACGGTCCCTTCCAACTCTGTTATTCAAGGTGGCATGAGTTCAATTACAGCAGTGATGGACGTACCGTTAGAAGAGCTGAGGACCAGATTGGGGACAGGTTCTCCTGGAGAAAATTGGAGTGTTTGATGAGAGTCGACATGGACTCTGATGGCATATAACAAAAATCCATGCACCAATAAAAGAAAATATTTGTAGCTCAGGGTTGACATGAGGGGTCCTTGGTGTTCTCTGAGCTTGGTGGGTTTTCTTGCAGACGTTTCATGAGCCAACTAGGTAACATCATCAGTGCTAGAAGGGAGTGGGGTTTGTGGAGAGGAGGAGGGGAGGAGGACTGTGGGCTCCTTGGTGCTTTCTGAACTTGGTGGTTTTCTTTTTCTTTTTTGAAAAAGTTTTTTATTTCTCTCCACCTTAAAAGCACATACATACATAACAACATATATACCTTCAATAAGCAACCATATATTTATATTGTCTCTTACGTGAGAATAATAAAATATCCTAAATCACATTTCAAATTTCTAATTTTCCAGCCTGTCTATGTGTGTGTGTGTGTGTGTGTGTGTGTGTGTGTGTGTGTAACATTTTTTGCTGATAAATGAAAATAAAGGGAGACTATTATAGATCTATTTCCAGCTATTTTGCTCTCGTCAGATAGCCATACCCTTAGTGGGATTTGAACCTGGGCAGTCTGCTTGTAAGGCAGCAGTTTTAACCTCTAGGCCAGGTTCTCTTCCCTATCAGAAAAAACATATATGTATATGTATATGTATATGTATATACATATGTATATATATATATATATATATATATATATATATATATATATATATATATATATATATCTTCAATAGCTAATTTTAATTTAATAAAAGACAGACTAAACAATTTTCCTCAGTTTCCAATTCTAATATTCATATTCTTAAATCTTAATTTCTATTTCCAATCTATTCTAGTTTAATTTTCGGTATATATTACATATTTATCTAATGCTACCTCCTTTTCTCTTTTTGTCATCCGACTTATCTCAGTCATATTTCTCATTTCTCTATCTCTTTTATATTAAATTTACATTGAATATTTTATCTATCTTCTTTTTCAACCCATTGAACTTGGTCATTTTCCTGCAGACATTTTCCTGCAGACATTTCATTAGCCAAACTAGGTAACATCATCAATGCTAGAAGATAGTGGGGTTTGCACTGATGATGTTACCTAGTTAGGGTAATGAAACGTCTGCCAGAAAACCCACCAAGCTCAGAGAACACCAAGGACCCCTCATGTCAACCCCGAGCTACAAATATTTTCCTTTATTGGAACACAAAAAGCACTGCCTTATTGAGATAATGGCTTGGTAACGGATTGTCCTTTTCAACTTTCTCCCTGTGTAAAACGCCTCTACATGCTGGCTGGGGAATTCAGGGAGTTGAAGTCCACGCATCTTAAAGTGGCTTAACACTATTAACAGAAGAATGAGAGTTGGAAGGGACTTTGGAGGTCTTCCTCCCCACTAAGATAAGTACCACACCTAGAGTACTGCATCCAGTTTTGGTCACCACACTATAAAAAAGTTGTTGAGACTCTAGAAAATGTGCAGAGGAGAGCAACCAGGATGATTAGGGGCCTGGAGGCTAAAACATATGAAGAACGGTTTCAGGAACTGGGCATGGCTAGTCAATGAAGAGAAGGACCAGGGGAGACAGGATGGCAGTCTTCCAATATTTGAGGGGCTGCCACAGAGAGGAGGGGATCAACCTATTTTCCAAAGCACCCGAAGGCCAGACAAGGAATAATGGATGGAAACTGAGCAAGGAGAGATTCAACCAAGAAATAAGGAGGAACTTTCTGACAGTGAGAACAATCAACCAATGGAACAGAAGTTGCCTTCGGAAATTGTGGGAGCTTCATCACTTGAGACTTTCAAGAAGAGATTGGACTGCCATTTGCCATTTGAGGGGAGGGGGTTGGACTAAATGACCTACAAGATCCCTTCCAACTCTGTTAATCTGTCTGTCTGTCAAGAGAAGACACCCAATACAATGAAATCCTAAAGCTAGTTGAGAATGAGGTCAAGGTTTTCAGCCCTTGCTCTAAATAGACAAACTGCATCCTTCCTTTAAAAAAAAAAACCCAGGTGGTTAAATTATCCTTGAAATAAATGCAACCACGGGGAGGGGAAAATGACCTTTTATTGTAGAGTGGATTATTTACACGAATCATTTCCCTTCACTGTTTCGATCCAGTCTTTAAACACAAGATAAATGAGAGTTAATTGCCAGGTGTAATCAGGGGATGAAGGCGTCCATACAAGAGAGAGTAGTGAGGGCTGAAGGAGACAGAAGCTTCTTGGCAAAGAAAAAATATCAGTATATAATTTGCTGGTCAGCATTCTCCCTCTCTCCTCCTCCTCCTCCTCCTCTTCCCACCCTTATATATTAATGATGACATTGCTTTGGGCTACTGCAATTTTTATCGGGCAGAATGCCTGGGGTCTAAGCAGAGAGATCTGCTAGCTTCCTTCCCTCTGGGGGGACCTCAATTATAGTTCCTAATGAGACTTGTTTCATTAGCCAAGGAAGCAGGAGCTGGTCCTAATTAAAATTAAATTAGGGCCTCTTTGAATGTTAGCACTGGGCGCCACGAGTTGTTAATTTCTGTTTCCCTTTCAGTGTTCCTTGAACAAGCTCGGGCCAAAAGATCAAGGCAAAAGCAGGCAACGGTGTGAATGATGTCTTACTCCTAGCAGTGTTTTTTTTTTCTATTTTTTTGTTTAATGAATGAAGAAGCTGAAGGAAGTTCGGAGGGAAGCGGTGGGGCGAACAGCGGAGGGCTAGTTTCACTCCTTTTGCTGCCCCACTGAGGTGGCTGCTTTCTTCAAAGGGAAGTAGGGTCCCCGACAGAAGAGAAATATTTGTAGCTGGGGTTCAATTGTGGGGGTCCTTGGTGCTCTCTGAGTAAGTGGCTTTCTGGCGGATGTTTCATTACCCGACTAGGTAACACCATCAGTGCCAGAAAGGGATGGGGCTTGTGGAGAGGAGGGGGGGGAGGAAGAGGAGGGGGAGGAAGACAAGAAGGAGGGGGAGGAGGATTGTGGTGTCCTTGGTGCTGAGCTTGGTTATTTTCTTGCAGATGTCTCATTACCCAACTAGGTAACACCATCAGTGCCAGAAAGGGATGGGGCTTGCGGAGAGGAGGAGGGGGAGGAAGAGGAGGAGGAGGAGGAAGAAGACAAGAAGGAGGAGGAGGAGGATTGTGGGCTCCTTGGTGCTGAGCTTGGTTATTTTCTTGCAGATGTTTCATTACCCAACTAGGTAACACCATCAGGGCTAGAAAGGGATGGGGCTTCTGGGGAGGAGGGGGAGGAGGAGGAGGATTATGGGCTCCTTAGTGCTGTCTGCATTTGGTTGTTTTCTTGCAGACGTTGCATTACCAAACTAGGTAACATCATCAGTGCTAGAAGTCGACAGGGCTTATCAGGATGAGGAGTTTCCAAGTGTTCATTTCCAGTTTCTGGCAAAAACACCCATTGGATCAAATGGATTCACTTAATGCCCGCTGCAAAAAAAAAGGTTGTAAAATCCAGCCCGGTTCCATGGTGACCCATTTAACAACCGCAATGGCTTAACAACCACAATTCCAGGCTCCATTGTGGTCATAAGTTGAGCACTACCTCTAATGCATCCTTTAACACTGAAAAAGACCTGATATCCATGCTCTTGGGGGGGGGGAATGAAGGGCTGGGATTCTGAATGCAGAGCGAAACCCCCCCAATGCAAAGTGGATGTAAGTTTCTGGCCCGAGCAAATTTTCAACACAATTGCAGTGACTCAGCAGCCGGTGTGACTTTAATGGGTATTTACAAGGCACCTCATGAGGTCACTAAATACGGGGTGCTGGGATAAAAACATCCCTAATGTGTACTTTCTCTGGCACGAGAGCAAATGGAGTATTACTTACTGTTCAATTATTTTCCCTTCCTAATGTATATTGTATGAGGAGCTGGGCTGTGTCCTTCCCGTTAGATAACTAGGTTTCTTTCACTCTCTGCTCAGTCGCCAGGCACCACTTCCTATGGTCTGGCCTCAATCCATGACTTAAAGGGGCCTCCAGCGACTGTCTTATGAACAGGTTGATCCGTAATATATTTTTGTTTATATTGGGGTTCTCCAAAGTGGCCCAGTATTGAACCCCCAAGGGGTGGGAGTGGCACTAACCTGTCACTGTTCCTTCTCCAAAACTAAAAATTCAAACAGATCAATACTTTTCCTAACTTGGTTTTCCAAGGTTGAGCTTTTGTTTTTATACACTTGTTTGGTTAGGAGGTGGACGGTAAATAAATGCAACAAATACTAGCACTGATGATGTTACCTAGTTTGGGTAATGAAACATCTGCAAGAAAATAGCCAAGCTCAGAGAGCACCAAGGACACCAAAGTTCTCCTCCTCCTCCTCCTCCTCTACTACTTCACACACTCCTCCTTCTCCACTACTACACACACACTGAATGATGTTACCTAGTTTGGGTAATGAAACATCTGCAAGAAAATAGCCAAGCTCAGAGAGCATCAAGGACCCCACAGTTTTCTTCTTCTTCTTCTTCCTCCTCCTCCTCCTCCTCCTCCTCCTCCTTGCAAACCCCACTCCCCTCTAGCACTGATGATGTTACCTAGTTGAGTAATGAAACTTCTGCAAGAAAACAACCAAGCTCAGAGAGCACCAAGGACCCCACAGTCATTGTCCTCCTCCTCCCTCTCTCTCTCTCTATATATATATATCTCCAAACCCAATCCCTTCTAGCACTGATGATACTCCCTAGTTGAGTCATGAAACATCTGCAAGAAAATAACCAAGCTCAGAAATCACCAAGGACCCCACAGTCATCGTCCTCCTCCTCCTTTCCACAAACCCTACTCCCTTCTAACATTGATGATGTTACCTAGTTGGGTAAGGAAACATCTGCAAGAAAACCGTCAAACTCAGAGAGCACTAACGACCCCTCATTTCAACCCTGAGCTACAAATATTCTCCTTTATTAAAATAAATAGATAAAATAGAGGGTCACAGGGGACGCTGCATGATTTTGTTTTTTGTAGGTATAGACATTAAAACATTTAAACCTTTTCCCCACCTCCCCAAGAATACAATAATTCATTACAATTGTCAATAACGTCAGATATGAAGCCCACAATAAGAACTATGCCATATAATCAGATCAGCCTCCCTCCAGATTGAAAGTGGCAGGTAAGAACGGTTGTTTCTTGTAAAACAACTAATTAATTGTTCTCGCTGACAGGAAATGCCTCCCTAGTTTTAGGTTGGATCTGTCTTTAATGATCTTCCATCTTGCTGCCGGTTCAGACCGGTTCGCCCGAACCGGTGGCGGAAATTTGCCCCCGCTCGCTGAACCGGCAGCGATGGCCGGCTGTCCATGCCCCCGAACCGGTCCTCCAGTCGCCGCTCCTCGAAAGCGGCCGGCAAACAACCCTCTGCGCATGCGCAGAGGGTCATTTCCCCAACGTGACGTAAAGTGCGCAAAACGCGCACTTCCGACGCGATGTGAACAAATGTCTCACTTAGCAACATAAATTTTGGGCTTAATTGAGGTCATAATTTGAGGACTACCTATAATTGTTCTGTCAGGAAATTCCTCCTTAGTTCTAATCTCCTTGATGAGTTTCCATCCGCTGCTTCTTCTCCTGCCCTCTGGTGCCTTGGAGAATAGGTTGACCCCCGATTCTCTGTAAGAGCCCCTCAAATATTGGATGGCAGTTATTGTGTCCCCCTAATAATTCTTCTCTTCAATAGGCTAACCCAGGGGTTTCCAAACTTGGCAACTTTAAGACTCGTGGACTTCAACTCCCAGAAGTCCCAGCATTGCTGGAGGAGGAATTCTGGGAGTTAGTCCACAAGTCTGGAAGTTGGCCAAGTTTGGAGACGCCTGGGCTAGTCACACCAAGTTCCCTCAACCGTTCGTCCTACAATTTAGCCTCCAGAGTCCAGAACTTGGTGGCTCTTCTCTACTCGCTTTCTAGAGCAAGGGTCCTCAAACTACGGCCCGCGGGCTGCATACGGCCCACCAAAGCCATTAATCCGGCCCACGCAGGACCACGAGGCTGCCCCCACCCACATCGCCCCCAGGAGCAAAACAAATTAAAGTTTAATTTGTGTGCATTGTTTAATGGACTGTTTATTTATTTTTATTTATTTATTTATTAAAATTTCTATGCCGCCCAACTCCCAGGGGACTTAAATTGGCCACGCCCACCTAGTCACATGACCTAGCCATGCCCACCCAGTCAAATGACCACCCAGTCAAATGCCCACCCAGCCGGTCCGGCTCCCCAACAGTCTGAGGGACCGTGAATTGGCCCCCCGTTTAAAAAGTTTGAGATCCCCTATTCTAGAATCTCAGAAAGTGTATCTTGGTAACCAGAACTGGACATGTGTGACCAGAAGTACAACTCGACAGCAAACACATGGCTTGCAAGTGAATGAAGGTATATTTCTAAGAGGTCTGTAAGGGGCGTGCATTAGCGCACTGCTGTGCCTACCGTCCCTGTCCTAACATCGTATTGTCCTCTTTTATCGGTACTTTTTACTTATGTTTATACAAAAAACTACTATCCTGCACATGTTTGACAAACAAATAAATAAATAAAATAAATAACTAAAATAAATAAATATTGGCTGTGGAGGAGCCACTGGTCTCTGGCTAGCAAGATCTGGGGCTTATCAAAGAACTCTGACATTGTAGCACGTCAGTCACCGAACAGCTGGATTGCTCTGCTCAAACACTTAATTGCTCAAAAAGGCTTCTGATTATCCAGTGGGGAAGTCTAGGAAAGCACAGCTGCAAACTTTTAAAAGAACATGCTTGTTTCAGAGAACGTGGTTGGTGGAAATGTCCAAAACGCAATAAAAAATGTTCATCCTGTTTTGTTTTGTTTTGTTTTTTTGCTGTTTTCTTCAATCCCTCCACGTTAAATACTGAGAAGATGGGAACTTGTCTTTAAAAAAAACAAAAACAAAAAAAACCAAACCCCCCCCCCCAAAAATGGTGCTTGAATTCTGAAAAATAACTTTTTTTTTCTTTTGCCTTCCAGGAAGTTGATAGGTTTCCAAAGATCTCTCTGGCTGTATGAGCCATGAGGTTGGGAACATTGCTGGCCTCTTCTCCCCCACCCACCCCTTTCTCCCTAAGCTGCTGTGCCAGCTTGGTGGTTATTGTTGTTATGGGGAAGGGGCTCTGACCAGACCAGAAGGGCAACGGCAATTTATAACCGTGGAGGGCGATAGCCAATTGAACCTAGCAACCCCCTTAGCAACCTTGCCCAAGGAGTAGCCTGTGATTCCCCATTGCTCAGATGCGAGGATGATGGCATCGTTGTTGGGCTGTGGGGGGGGAGAGAAAGAGAGAGAGAAAGACGGGTGAGAAAGAGAAAGAGAAAAAGAAAAAGTGGGGGGGAGAGAGAAAGAGGAAAAGGGGGGAGAGAGGGGGAGAGAGAGAGAAAGAAAGAGGGAGAAAGAGAAAGAGTGGGAGAAGCAGAGGGGGGAGAAAGAGAAAGGGGGAGAGTGAGAAAGAGAGAGAGAGAGAAAGGGGAAGAAACAAAGAGAATGAGAGAGAGAGAAAGAGAGAAAAACAGAAAGGGCGAGAAAGAGAGGAGTAAGAATGAGAGAGAGAGAAAGGGGGGAGAAAGAGAGACAGAGAAAGAGGAAAAGGGGGAGAGAGAGAAAAAGAAAGGGAGAAAGAGAAAAAGAAGGGGAGAAACGGGGGAAAGAGAGAAAGAAAGAAAGAGAAAGGGGGCGAGTGAGAGAAAGAGAAAGAGAGAGAGAGAAAGGGAAAGAAACAAAGAATGAGAGAGAGAGAGAGAAACAGAAAGGGGAAGAAAGAGAGAGAAAGAGAGGAGTAAGAATGAGAGAGAAAGAGAGAGAGAAAGAGATGGGAGAGAGAAAGATAGACAGAGAAAGGAAAAGGGGGAGAGAGGGGGGAAGAGAGAGAAAAAGAAAGAGGGAGAAAGAGAAAAAGAGGGGGAGAAACGGGGGAGAAACAGAGAGAGAGAAAGAGAAAGAAAGAGAAAGGGTGAGAGTGAGAAAAAAGAAAGAGAGAGAGAGAGAAAGGGGAAGAAACAAAGAATGAGAGAGAGAAAAACAGAAAGGGGGAGAAAGAGAGAAAGAGAGGAGTAAGAATGAGAGAGAAAGAGAGAGAGAAAGAATGGGAGAAGGAGGGAGAAGGAGGGAGAGAGAGGGAGGGAGGGAAGGGGTGCTGGTTCAGCCATTCAGCAGCCGAGAATTTGACCTTGAAAGGCAGGGATAGCCAAGAAGCTAAGCAGCACAGTTTTTAAAAAAAAGCAGCACATCCTTTTATTTCTTGATTTGACCTCAACCATTTTGCAAGCAGGGGCAACAGGACATAAGAGTCCCTTAATAACAGAATAACAGAGTTGGAAGGGACCTTGGAGGTCTTCTAATCCAGCCCCTGCTGAAGCAGGAAACCTATAGTATTCCAGGCAAATGCTTGTCCAATTTCTTCTTAAAAACTTCCAGTGTTGGAGAATCCACAACTTCCGGAAGGAAGCCGTTCCACTGATTAATTGTTCTAACTGTCAGGAAATGTCTCCTTAGTTCTAGGTTGCTTCTCTCCTTGTTTCGTTTCCATCCATTCTATCTTGTCCTGCCTTCAGGTGGTTTGGAGAATAGCTTGACTCTCTCCTCTTTGTGGCAGCCCGCAAATATTGGAAGATGCTATCATGTCACCCGGAGTTCCTCCTTTTCATTAAACTAGACATCCCCAATTCCAGCAACCATTCGTTATATGTTTTAGCATTCGGTCCCCTAATCATGTTCGTTGCTCTTCTCTGCACTCTTTCTAAGGGCTTCGATATCTTTTTTCGGTGCCAACTTTCAACCGTCGCTAAATGAATGGTTGTAAATCAAGGACTATCTGCACAGGACTCTCTTAAGAACAGGTCAGCTTCCTTCCCATTAATTAATACCAGATTCTACCTTTAGGCAATGCTATCCCTCTACTTGTATCTTTAGCATCATTTATATGATTGTGATTGATTCTTAATTACTCACAGCTTACAATCTGGTCCTTAGGGTGTTTTCTGAGTCATTTGCTGGAAGAGTTCTGTTCTTCCATTGTTTTCTTTCCTTGTGCTATTTTTATGATTTATGAATGTATCACACACACACACACACACACACACACACACACACACACACACACACACACACACACACACAGGAAAGCAAGAATGAAATCGGGGTGGGGTGGGGGAAATGGGTGAAGGAAAACTAAATTTAAGATTTTTGACTCTATTTCTTTTCACCCCATCATGTGAGAGGGCAAATTCTCTGAAATGACGATGACTCAACCCAGCAGCTGTAGATCACAGGAATGTCCTTTCAAAAATTGTAGGTTTCTCCCCTCGAAAAAAGGAAGTGCGGGTTTTTTAAAAAATTCCTCATAAATTTTGGATGCGGATTGCAAAAATTAGGAAATGATGAATGAGATTTTATTCCGTTTTAGGAGTTCACAGAGTTCATGTGAGAAAGTTTATATTTCACTGAGAACTTTTTTCCCCCTTTCTTTCCTTCTTTCTTTCTTTCTTTCTTTCTTTCTTTCTTTCTTTCTTTCTTTCTTTCTTTCTTTCTTTCTTTCTTTCTTTCTTTCTTCCTCCCTCCCGTTCTTTCTTTCTTTCTTTCTTTCTTTCTTTCTTTCTTTCTTTCTTTCTTCTCTTTTTCTTTCTTTCTTTCTTTCTTCTTTCTTTCTTTCTTTCTTTCTTTCTTTCTTTCTCCCTCCCTCCCTCCCTCCCTCCCTCCCTCCCTCTTTCTTTCTTTCTTTCTCTTTCTTTCTTTCTTTCTTTCTTTCTTTCTTTCTTTCTTTCTTTCTTTCTTTCTTTCTTTCTTTCTTTCTTTCTTTCCAAATTCAGACTATCAGCTCTTGACGGTTTCTGGGCCATTGCTGCCGTGTTGCAAAACGCATCAGCTCGTTTATTTATTTATTTATTTATTTATTTAGTGACATTTATATACCGCCTCACAGCGCAAGAACTCTCTAAGCGGTTTACACCAGTAAGCAATGTATATTTATATTGCCCCCAACAATCTGTGTCCTCATTTTACCTACCTGGGAAGGATGGAAGGCTGAGTCAACCTTGAGCCGGTGAGATTTGAACCGCTGACCTGTGGATCAGTGTCAGCTAAAGTGGCCTGCAGTACCTGCCTCTAACCGCTGCGCCACCTCGGCTCTTTCGTTTCCACGTCTGATCATACTTTTAACGGCAATGTTTGCTAGATGTTAAAATCACTGGTAACGTTCCCGTTAAAGTTCAGTCCTGCAGCATCTCAAGGAATTGTCATATTCCAAATTAATCTTCGAAGCATTACGGGAAATGCTAAGATTTCGTGTTTTAATCATCAGTTTTCTGCGAAGTTATTTACATCTCCATGGCGATAAAAATGGATGAAGCTTGACTTTTTCTGTCTTGAATGTTTGGTGCGATGGTCCTTTTTTTTTTTTTTTTTTGCCTGTGAATACCTCTGTGGCTTTACCTTTGTTAAAAGGTAGTCCTCAACTTAAAACCATTCATTTACTGACCATGGGTGTGTATGCGGCAGGTATATATTTATGTATGTATATAGCCATGTAGTGTGTGTGTTGTGTATGTGTTTGAGTAGATATACTTGAGTAGATAGAGCTGAAGTGGTGCAGTGGTTAAATGCAGCCACTGCAGGCTGACTGCTAGTTCAGCAGTTCAGCTGTTCAAATCTCACTAGGCTCAAGGTTGACTCAGCCTTCCATCCTTCCGAGGTCGGTAAAATGAGGACCCAGATTGTTGGGGAAATATGCTGAACTCTGTAAACCGCTTAGAGAGGGCTGTAAAGCACTATAAAGCGGTATATAAGAAAAGTGCTATTGCTATACACTTTCTCTTGGGAGCAGGCAACAGAATTTCATTTTTAATGTGGGCCAGTGTGCTCGCAGTAAAAAAAAAAAGACAATAAAGTTGTTATTATTAGTATCAAGGACTACCTATACCAGTGATGGCGAACCTATGGCACAGGTGCCACAGGTGGCACGCATAGCCATATCTGCCGGCACGCGAGCAGTTGCCCTAGCTCAGCTCCAGCGCGCATGTGTGTGCCCGCCAGCTGATTTTTGGCTCACACGAAGGCTCTGGGAGGGTGATTTTGGCTTCCGGAGGGCCTCTGGGGTGGTGGGGGGAGCGTTTTTCGCCCTCCCCAAGCTCCAAGAAAGCCTCTGGAGCCTGGGGAGGGCAAAAAAAGGGCCTATCGGGCCCACTGGAAGTTAGGAAACAGGGGATTGGGGGGGTCACACACGCATGCGCAGGGGGTGGGCCAAGTGGAGGGCTTTGAATTATGGGTGTGGGCACACACGCGCGTGCGATAGCACACATGCGCACTATTTCGGCACCCGAGGAAAAAAAAGGTTCGCCATCACTAACCTATACATTCCCTCAACCAAGTTGGATGTCACAGAATTCACACATTATTTTTCCAAGGCAGAGAATTAATCCTCATGTGAAGACCTAGTTTGGACCAGTGGTGGGTAACTACCAGTGTGGTCCAGTGCACTGTTCCGGTAGGGGCCCGCCAATTGCGCAATGTCGGCGCAACGGGTCCGGTGCTTTCTTTGCCGGTCCGTGCGCGCTGCCATCTTTTTTTTGAACATTTTCACGGGTTTTGGCTCTCTGCGCATGCGCGGAAGTAAAATTGTCCTTCTGCGCATGTGCAGAGAGCCAAAATCGCGCAAGAGGATGCACGCGCATGCACGTGTAGCAAGCACACGCGTGCACAATGTCACGATGCGCACCGGTAGAAGGTAAGAGGAACCCGCCCCTGAGTTGGACCAGAGAAATCTGTGCATGCTTCCTGCAACCCTTCAGGGGTCTAATTAGCCCAGCCCCCACACGTGCATGTGCAAACTCACATCTATCTATTTCCCCCTTACAGCTTTTTTGGAATTAATCCCATTTTCTTCTCTTTCCTTAGGGGAGAAAACTGCCCCAGCCAGCAATTCCAGAGTGACGTTTTTGAAATGAAATTTCTATCAAGGCCCGTTGGCAGCTCTTGTTGCCAATAAATCATCTTTAGAAGTTTCGGGGATGCTTCCATGAAGGTGGGTGAAGCAAGAGGAAAACAAGATTTGGGCTGGCCAAGCAATAAACCAAACATGGAGGATTTCTAGAATAACAGAGTTGGAAGGGACCTTGGAGGTCTTCTAATCCAACCCGCTGCTCAGGCAGGAAACCCTATACCATTTCAGACAAGTGGTTGTCCAATCTCTTCTTAAAAACTTCCAGTGTTGGAGCATCCATCACTTCTGGAGGCAAGCTGTTCCACTGATTAATTGTTCTCACTGTCAGGAAATTTCTCCTTAGTTCTAGATTCAATCTCTGTTTAAATATCACAAAATAGTTGTCCAATCTCTTCTTAACAATTTCTAGTATTGGAGCATTTACAACTTCTGAAGGCAAGTCGTTCCACTGATCAATTGTTCTCACTGTCGGGAAATTTCTACTTTGTTCTAGGTTGCTTCTCTCCCTGATTAGTTTCCATCCATTGCTTCTTCTTCAGGTGCCTTGGAGAATAGATTGACCCCCCCCTCTTCTTTGTGGCAGCCCCTCAAATACTGGAACACTGCTATCATGTCACCTCGAATCCTTCTTTTCATTAAACTGGACATCCCCAATTCCTGCAACCGTTTTTCGTATGTTTTAGCCTCCGGTCTCCTAATCATCTTTGTTGCTCTTCCCTGCACTCTTTCTAGAGCAGTGGGTCCCAACCCTTTTCTATACCCCGCAAGTCTAGAACAATTCTGATATATTCTCACACCCCTTAAAAAAATAAATAATGATATGCATACTTATGCATATGCGCAATAATTTTGAAACGTCTAAACCCAACTTTTTGCACCCCCCTGGAATATCATCTCGCACTCCCAGGCCGCAAGCACGCCCCACCATCACCCTGGCTGGGAACCCCTGTTCTAGAGTCTCAATATCTTTTTTGAAGGAAGTGGGAAGTGATGCATTAGTCCACAAGCTGTGTAAGGCATTTTGATAGCGGGAGTCCCCCAACGGACGACGGAGTTCTTGAGATCATCAATTGCTCAAAGCAGCATGCTAAACACTTATTAATCCAGCTAATTTAGTTCATTAAGCTCTGTCTTTGGTGGTTAGAATTATTTTGCATCCTCTTCACATGCTTCAGGGAGAACCCAGCCCAAATTCCCAGCCAGCATCAGCTGTGGCAAGGGATTGAGAGAATAAGCCTACCCAAGTTTGTAAATTTGCAAATTTAGAAGTCGTCAACGGATTGGACAGCGGCATTTCACAAAATGGGCAACTCTTGAGACATGTCGACTTCAACTCCCAGAATTCCCCAGCTGTGGTGGCGGAATTCTGGGAATTGAAGTCCCCAAGTCTTACAGCTGCCAAGATTGGACACCCGTTTTAATGTTCTTAATCTTTGAATTGTTTGCTAGGAGGAGTCAATGAATCGAACAACACCTTTACTCTCTAAAGCAGCATTTCTCAAACTTGACAACTCTCAAGACGTGTGGACTTCAACTCCCAGAATTCCCCAGCCGGGGCTGTGGAATTCTGGGAATTGAAGTTCCCAAGTCTTACAGTGGCCAAGGTTAGACACTTCTATTTTAACATTCTTAATCTTTGACTTGCTTTGTTTCACTATTTACGGCATTTTAAGCTGCCCAGAGTCATTGGGTAGCGAGAAGGGGGTCATATAAATTTAATAATAAAAAAAGGAAATACAATTTTAATTCCATGTTCTCCAGAAGATTGGCAGAGAGCTCGAGAGGTGCCATTCCTAGGAATTTCTGCGGGCTTCGTGTAGGATTTTGCCTCCTAGCTCTTGGTTCTTCTGTTTATGTATGTTGCAAAAAAAGCTAAAGGTCAAATCTCTCACAACAGATTATTGGTCCATCTCTTATCTTTATTTGCCTGGACAATCCTTTTTCTGGGGGGACAGGGGGGTTGGAATAAAAGATATTTGGGTCAAAAAAATTGGGGGCCACAGCAAGTGAACAATCAAAGTAATGTTTCTGGCAGATAAGACCTGAGCACCCCAAATTTTACAATTATAACCTGGGAAGGCTTGAGGCCAAAGGGAAAGAACCTTTTGTGGAAAAAGGATAGGCTTGGTTTTACTTAGTGTGTGTCTGTGTGTGTTTACTGATAGTGGATAGGTTTGTTTTTCTGGATTTGTTTTTTTGTTTCAGAGTATTTTAATTGTTGCAAGATGCACAGAATCACTTGGATGAGAGGGTTGGCTATACAAATTTAATAAATAAATAGGGCTGGACAGGAAGGAAGGAAAGAAGGAAAGAAAGAAAATGGGAGGGAGGAAACAATGATGTTAAGAAAAAAATCAAATCGAACTCCCACCAACACAAGAAGCTACTAGAGTATAAAATAAGAGCAAACCCCATTCCTTACACTGATGATGTTATCTAGTTTGGTAATGAAACATCTGCAAGAAATACAACCAAGCTCTGAGAGCACAAAGGACACCACAATTCTAAACACTGGTGATGATGATCTGTTTTCCAAATGTCAGCAATCTTGGGCACTTTTTAAAAATAAGAAACACCACACCTGAAAAACTTTGGCAAAACAAGCCATCAAAAATAAACCCCTATACCTTAAAATAACACGTTCCAGGCTGATCATCCTGGTTAGTTTGCTAGCCAGCCACTCTCCCTTTCAAGAAATAGAAATAACAGAGTTGGAAGGGACCTTGGAGGTCTTCTAGTCCAACCCCCCCACCACCACTTCAGACAAATGGTTATCCAACATCTTCTTAAAAACTTCCAGTGTTGGAGCATCCACAACTTCTGGAGGCAAGCTGTTCCATTGATTAATTGTTCTAACTGTCAGGAAATTTCTCCTTAGTTCAAGGTTGCTTCTCTCCTTGATTAGTTTCCACCCGTTGCTTCTTGTTCTACCCTCAGGTGCTTTGGAGAATAGTTTGACTCCCACTTCTTTGTGGCAACCCGTGAGATATCGGAAGACTGCTATCATGTCTCCCCTAATCCTTCTTTTCATTAAACTAGACATACCCAGTTCCTGCAACCGTTCTTCATATGCTTTAGCCTCCAGTCCCCTAATCATCTTTGTTGCTCTTCTCTGCACTCTTTCTAGAGTCTCAACATCTTTTTTACATCTTGGCAACCAAAACTGAATGCAGTATTCCAAGTGTGGCCTTACCAAGGCATTATAAAGTGGTATTAACACTTCACGTGATCTTGATTCTATCCCTCTGTTTATGCAGCCTAGAACTGTGTTGACTTTTTTGGCAGCTGCTGCACACGGCTGGCTCATATTTAAAAGGTTGTCCACTAGGATTCCAAGAACCCTCTCACAGTTACTACTATTGAGCAGGGTACCGCATATACTGTACCTGTGCATTTTGTTTTTCTTGCCTAAATGTAGACCCTTACTGTTTTTCACCATTGAATTTCATTTTGTTAGATAGCGCCCAATGTTCAAGTCTGTCAAGATCCTTCTGTATCTTAAGCCTGTCTTCTGGAGTGTTGGCTATTCCTGCCAGTTTGGTGTCATCTGCAAATTTGATGAGTTTCCCCATCTATCCCCTCGTCCAAGTCATTGATAAAGATGTTGAAGAGTACTGGGCCTAAAACAGAGCCTTGGGGTACTCCACTGCATACTACTCTCCATGTAGTTGCAGTTCCATTGAGGACTACACGTTGAGTGCGGTTGGTCAGCCAGTTTCGAATCCATCTGGTGGTGTTGGTGTCTAACCCACATTTTTCTACTTTATCTAGTAGTAGGTTATGGTCTACTTTATCAAATGCCTTCCTGAAGTCCAAGTAAATTATATCGACAGCATTCCTCTGGTCCACTAATTTTGTCACTTTGTCAAAGAATGCAATAAGATTAGTCTGGCATGATCTGTTTTTGACAAACCCATGTTGGCTTTTGGTTATTACTTTGTTTGCTTCTAGGTGTTCGCTGATTCGTTGCTTGATTATCTTTTCCAGAATCTTCCCTGGTATTGAGGTCAGGCTGATAGGTCTGTAGTTTCCTGGATCTATTTCCCACTCCCTTTTTGAAGATGGGAACTATATCAGCTCTTTTCCAGTCCCTGGTGCTCCAGGATCTTTGAAAGATATAGTTCTACCTTGGAAGTGGATTGTTTGCTTTTTTTTTCTTTTTTCTTTTTGCTGTGAATAAAGATCCACACACATGCTGGCTTTCTCTTCTCCAGATGTGATCCAACAAGCATCAACCCCAGAATTCCCCAGCCAGTCTTGGCACGGCCATCACATCTGGAGGGCATCAAGTTAAGGAAAGCTGGACCCACAAAAAGTATCAGCTGGAATTTGGCAGCCCCCAGCACAAATCTTTCCCTCTCAAATCCATTTGGCAGGAACTGGGTAGGGGGGGGGAATTGGGGGGGCACCACAAGAACTGACCTCATTTCCCAAGTTTCCTTCTTAGGATTGCTTAACAACCTAAAACATTCCAAACCAAAGCAGATGCTATGCGGCTGAGCTCTTTCTCCTAACAACTCCTGGGCCAAAGTTAGGAGAAGTGAAGATCACTAGATGTCTCCACGCCTGGCTCAGACACATCCTGTCTGTAGAATTTAAGAGTTCCTTCCAGAGAAGTGGATCTAGAACCACGTTGAAAGCTCAAGATAAGACCCAGATGGTCTTCCCCTATCTTTAGGTGCATATTTGGGGGAGGGGGTGGCAGAAAGGTTGGGAGACAAATCCCCAGACCGAGGAGGGGGGGGATGTAATGGGAGCTGGAGTCCAGCTGGCCTGGCTGGGTGTGATGGGAGCTGGAGTGCCCCTCATCTGTGGGACATCAACATCTGTTTTTTCTTTTTTTTCTTTTGGAAAGGTTGGCTTTACCAACACCATCCACTTCATTGTAAAGGGCTGCAAGCCGAGAGTAACCCTTTCATTGCCCTTCACTCCTCTTACTCCCGAGGAGTTCCGGATCGCGCAGTTTGGCCGACGCGAATTCTGTTCCCTGCGCGGCATCCTGAGCTGTCTCATCCCCCTCCCTCCACACATATACACTTCCCCAGCAACCAGCCCCAAACAGTTCCCCACGCACCCACCCACCCACCCCTAGCAGATGCCCGTTGCCCGTCCGGTTCCGCAAGCGGCCAAGCCAGCGAGCCAAAGAAAACGCGCACCGTTCCACCAAGCCGGCGCAATTCTGGCGCAGGCGACCCAGCGCTTGTGTCCCTCTTTCAACAAACCCCCCCCGAAGCGGGGAGGGGTGCAGCCATATAGGAAAGAGAGAGAGACAGAGACAGAGAGCGAGATCCCATCGGAAGCCTTCCAATCCTAGGTAGAGGCAGATGTAGGGTCTCCTGCTTGGGCAGGGGGTTGGACTAGATGGCCTGCAAGGTCCCTTCCAACTCTGTTCATCTGTTAAATTAGTGCCTCCCCCCCCCCCGCCGCGCATCCCCTTTCCCTTTCTTCACCCCCTACCCCACCCCTCACCTTTTTTTTTTGCACGCCCGGCAAGCCGATCTGCCGGGAGGGAGGGAGGCGTGGTTGGAGCCCAGCAAGCCCCCCCCTCGCGTGTATGTTACACGCGCGGGCGAGCGTGTGAATGAGTCGAGGGGTGAGCGTGCACGCGCAAAGCAAGCAAGCATGCCATTCGGGTGCCCCTCGTGCGCGTTGCAAGCCCCCCCCATTTGCCAAAAGCCGGCTGCGTGCAAAAAGCCAAGCCAAGCCAAGGCGAAGCCCCCCGCCCCAAATCCTCCAGTGCAAGGGACCCGATCCTTGGCTGGTCCTTGCAAGAAGCCTAGCAAGAAGCCTAGCTGGCTGCTGGCTGGCTGGTTGGCTGGGGTGCCCCTCCCTCCTCCTCCCCCTCCCTCTGCCCCCTCCCCCGGCTTCCTTCCTTCCTTCTCCCCCTCCCCTTTCCCATGTTGGCTTCTATTCAAATATGGGTCAGGGGTGAGCGCGGCTCCCGACGTCACAAGCTTGCAAGATGGCGCTGGGAGGAAGGTTGTGAGATGGGAGACGCGCGGCGGTGAAACCGGCTTTTGGGGGGGTGGGGACGCGGGCGGGCGGGGGGCGCGCAAGCCGGCGGGGAGGGGCCCCCGAGAGCCGAGCCTGGACGAAGCATGCCTTTGCAAAGGTAAGCCAGCTTCCCGGGCCGGGGAAAAAGGGGGGTTTCCCTTCCAGCAGCCCGGGCAGAGGGGCGTGTGTGTGT
Organism: Diadophis punctatus similis; assembly: GCA_023053685.1. Lineage (NCBI taxonomy): Eukaryota > Metazoa > Chordata > Lepidosauria > Squamata > Dipsadidae > Diadophis > Diadophis punctatus. Next base: position 1,649,430 of record JALIGW010000030.1, on the reverse strand, counting down.
GTGTGTGCGCGTGGGGATGTGGACGTGGGCATGGATCTGCGCGCACGCGGGTTCTGCGCAGCCAGCCGGCTGGGAAAGAAAGAGAGAGAAAGAGAGACAGACAGAGAGGGATAGAGACTCGGGCTGCGTGGCACAGGGCAGGGCACGGCACCACCGGGCAAGGGCAGGGCGCTGGGTGCGAGTCCTGCGCGGGTGCTGCTGCTGCTGCCGCGCTTGCTTCTGCTTCTCCTCCTGCCCGCTGGAGCGCAACACACAAAGGAAAAGGGCTGGCAGCTGCCCCCCAATCCCGGGCGGAGGAAGCGATGCAGTTTGCGCTGCTGCTGCTTTGCAAACCAGGCTCCGGCTCCGGGGCATCCTCCCCCTCCCAGAACTGGGGTATTATTTTTTTTTGAAGGGGTGTGTGTGTGTGTGTGCAAAAAGCCGCATGCAAGAATTAAAGGGTCCGGTCCCGCGCGTACCCCGGACGGACTTGCAAAAAAACTTTGGCGGCGCGCGCGAGTGAATGAATGCCTGCCTGCCTGCGGGGTGCCCACCGCCCGGCTGCCTCCAACTCTTTTGTGTATGTGGGTTTAGTGTTATGTGGGTGTGGAACGGGGGTGGGTGGGTGTGCTGCGCGTGCCTGCGCGTGTTTTTTTTGCGCTGCTGCGCTGCCTTGTGGGCTCCGCCGGGCCTCCCGGGAGTAAGAGGAGGAGGAGGAGGTGGGGAGGGGGGCGTGCGACCCATTAGCAAAGCCAACCGCAGCTGTGCTGGTTGAGGGTCTGCTTGGCTGGGAGGGAGGGGAGAGGAGCAACCTCCCCCCTCCCTTGGGAACGAACTCCCCACCCACCCACCCACTCATTCACCCACCCCCGCTGGGGTTCCTGCTTGGGCAGGTAGTAGCGAGACGAGTCGGGTCTTTTGCAAAGGGGTGGGTGGGTGGGTGCGTGTGTGTATTTGCACGCCTGCTGGCCCGAGTTTGGGGAGGGGGTGGAATAAAACAGCTGTGGGGTTTAATGGGGGTGGGTGGGTGGGTGGGTTTGTGGCTGGAAGGAACGACATAAAGAAGCACCACCTTTAGGTAGGAAAAAAAATCAAGGGAAGGTTGGCTACTTCCTTCCCTTGGGTGGGGTGGGGGGGTTAGTTTCGTCCCTGGTGGGCTTCAAAGGTGAAGGTCCCCACGACCTTTCTCCCCCCTTCTTTGACCGGGGACCCCCTGCGTTCGCTCCCTGAGTTTGACCTTTGCCACATGGCTTCTTCCTTCTTCTCTTCTCTTCTGTTTAAGATCTGGGCAGCTTATTTCTCCTAGATTCAAAGGGACTAGAAACCTAGGGGGGATTTTTGTGTGTGTCTCAAGCCTGCAGCTGTTTTGCCTTGGGGGCCCCCCTTGCTAGCCCCTTCTCCCAAAATGGGCGAGGAGAAAACCTATTGTGAGAGACTGCGGAGCGGGTCTTCAAAATAGACACTTTATTGTCTAGTTATTTATATCTGTATTTTCATATTTCTTCACTGCCCCGCTCTCTCAGATGTATTATTTCTCTTTTAGCTTAATCTCACCCCAAATCAGAAAAGTCTGATTTTGTAATAAATATATATATCTTTTTAATTCGAGGTTTGCATTGGAAAACAGACAAGACCATATGGGTTCTTGGATGGTTGAGTTTGTGTGTGTGTGTTTCCATGTCATCTTTAAGGAAGGGCAATTTTTTTTTAAAAAAATGTCATTTTTAAAAAAAAAAACGAGAAAAAAAAGTGCCATTGGAGGTCTCTACCTAAATCGGAGAATATTTGCAAGAGAAAACTGAAAAGTTTGAAGGTGTTAGAATTCTGTTTAGGAGAGACTTTGATTTCGTTTTCAAAAAAAAAAATAGGGGAAAAGTTAGTTTTTCTAACTTTTCAAACTACTTTCAAACTTGAGAATGCCAGAAATGGCAGCTCACCAGTCTTGTAGCAATATCCCCCCCCCCTTTTCTTTATCTGTCTTACCAGCTGGCATTTTCTGGTTTTGTTAGTTTTACCAATCTCCTTCCAAAGAGAGTTTTGTAACTTTCCATTTTAAAAAAATGTCATCCTCTGCTATTTTCTTTCAATTCCCCCCCCCAAAAAAATTCTTTGGTTAAAGAGCCGGGACCTCCATCCTAAAGTTAACAAAAACATCTCAAGTTTTGTCGGCTTGGCGTTTGAAAGGCGGATATATTTTTTTCTATCTAATAAAAAGCTGGTTAAAAATCTCCTGCTTGTATATATATAGATGCTTCTCGTTTTCGAGGGGAGGAAAAAAAAAGAAGGAAGATAGAAAGCGGAGAAGGGCCCTTCCAAAACTCTTGTGGATCAAATTGCATTTTTCTGATTGTTAAATGCTAATTTATTAGAATGTTTGGCTATTTGGCATGGCTGATACTGTATTGAGGAGAGAGGTTTAGAAAGCGGAAAGGATCTGTGCAGTTTTATAAGGAGATAATATATGTGGGTCTTGAGTATTTGTGCGTTATTTCTGTGTTGGTAGTATCAGTTGCTCATAAAGGGGAAAAAAACCTTCCTTTTGACAGTTGTCAATTACTTGTATTGCCAATCCTGCTGGAAGCAATTAATTGCAGTGCTGACTAACACCCACACACACCCACACCCCACACACACAGGGGTTAGACAATTTCAAACCATGTTGGCTTATCATCTAGGACTACAATCCCGCTTTGGGACTTCTATAAACCAGGATAACCCAAAGCAGGAGTTAAAAGTAAAAGCAAATATTGTCGTCTTTAAGGTGGGTCTGAGCTTTAAAAAGTTCCAGATTTTTTTCTTCCTTTCTCTGTTTCATCAAGGGAAAAATAGCACGGCTTGTTAGTGAGAATAAATTTTGCAGCTAAAGCGTTTTAAAGAATAAATTAAAGAGAATTTATAAAGAATAAATTTTAGCAACTAAAAGCTTCCATCTTTTAGCTGGTTGGTGGGCTCTGCGGTGTTTCTGGCTTGTTTGAGGAGAGAGAAGGACCTTCCAAGTTGTATGGTTGACTTCTTAAATTATGGACCTGTTTCTTTAAAAAAAAATAAAGTTGGAAAGATATTTTCCCGCACACCAACATTCCTATGTCAACCAGGTGTTCAGAAAAAGTTGTATTGGAGGGGGGGGGGGAGAGACTGGACGTTACATCTGATTTAACAAGGTTGAACATCCTGTGGAATAAATTTCTCCAGCTTTCTGCAAAATGCGTCTAGCAACTTCTGAGAAATTGGCATCTTTGTGTTTTTTTCTAGCAACTTCTGAGAAATTGGCATCTTTGTGTTTTTTTCTTGTTTATTTGTTTGCTTCGTTTTGAAAACTGCGGAACATGGAATCGGCTTGCTGAATACCCTGGGATTTTTCTTTTTTAAATTGAACTTTCTCCCCCCACCCACCCCTTGGTAAGTGTGGGGACTGGCTGAAAGATTTTAATATCTTTAAAAGGGCTCATTGGAAGACCAGGCGGTGTGTGTAAACAGTGTTTAACTCGATTGTGGGTGGGTGTGTCTTCCCAAGGAGAAGGGAAGGGAAGAAGCCGCAGTTTTGGTGGCCTTCATTCCTTGAAGCCCACATTGGGACGATGCCGGCCGCGTGGACCTGGTGGTGTGGCGAGGTGTCCGACGGCCCCGAATAGGTCAGCGGGGAGAAAGGTGGTGTTGAGGCATTTTTTGATTTCTGGAGGTTACAGTTGGGTGGTTGACTTCCACCTTGTGGAGTGGACTTCTCTGCTCTGGTTTTCTTTTATTTTTATTTTTGGATTGTCTTCCAAGAGTGGATGGGAAAATGGCGTGGAGGACATCTCAGCAGTGAGGTGAGCGGTGGGAAGCTTACATTTCTTTCTCTTCTTGGTGGTGAGGTATCTTTTGAAAGGTAGAGAAAAGTCGTGAGTTGTGAGTCTGGAGTTTTGGAAGCACCCCCATCCCTCCGTACTTTCTTTGCGGTCTTCCTCTTATCACCACCTCTTTCTCCTTCTTCTCTTTCTCTGCCGTCCCCACTGCTTTTACCTTCTCCTTTTCCATCGCTTCTTTCTCCTCACTCTTCTCTTCCCCTACTACTACTCTTCTTCCCCCTTTTTCTTTTCCTCCTTCTCTTCTATCTCCACCAACACGACCACCACTCCTCTTTTTTCCCCCACCACTTTTCTTCCTTCGTTTTCATTTCCTTCTCCTCTTCTTTCCAGAAAAGTAGCTTGTGATTTTGGGAGTTTGAAAAACATCTCATTCTACTCACTGTAAGGTTTCTCTTCCTTATTCCTCCTCCTCCATCCTCACTACTTCTCCTGGTTTTCCTTCTCTTCCACCATCACCCCTTCTTTCTCTTCCTCACTCTTTCTCTCTCTCCTCCTCTCATTCCTTCTCTTTCTCCTTTGCCACCAATAATTCTCCCTTTCCTCATTCTTTTCTTCCACAATTACTGCTACGACTTTTTTCTTTTCCTTCCCTTTTACCACCATCACTTCTCTTCCTCTTCATTCTCCTTCTCTTCCACTATCATACCTTCCCCTTCTTCTTTCTCCTCCTCCTGTCTCTCCTCTCCCTCCTTCTCTTTCTCCTTCACTACCACTGCTTCTTCCTTTTCTCATTCTTTTCTTCCACTATTACCGCTATGACTTTTCTTCTTTTCTTTCTCTTCTACCACCACCACTTCTCTTCCTCCTCCTCATTTTCCTTCACTTCCCCCTTTTCCTTCTCCTCCTTACCACCATTGCTAATTTTCTTCCTCCTCCTCCTCCTCATGTTTCTCCATAACCATCACCACTACTATTGTCTCTTCTCTTCTCTTCTCTTCTCTTCTCTCTTCCCTCCTTCAAAACAGCCCTTTGAGGATTTTCTCTTCCTTATTCCTCTTCCTCTAACACTACTACTTCTCTTTCTCCTTCTGGCTCACCTTCTCTTCCACCATCACCCCTTCTCCTCCTCCTCTTTCTTTCTCCTCCTCTCCATCCCCTTTCCCCAGCACTACCATTTCTTCTTTTCCTCATTCTCTTCCACTTCTTCCGGGACAACCTTTCTTCTTCTTTTTTCTTTTTCTTTTCTCATACCACCACCGTTTCCAATCTTCCTCTTCGTTCTCCTCTTCCCCCTCTTCCTTCTCCTCCTTACCACCATTGCTACCACCATCCTCCTCCTGTTCCTCCATAACTACTACTGCTACTATTGTGTTTTCCTTCCTCCTGCCCTCCCTTCTCCTCCTCTCCTCTCCTCTCTTCCCTCCTTCAAAACAGCCCTTTGAGGGTTTTCCTTATTCCTCTTCCTCCATCACTACTACTTCTCTTTCTCCTTCTGACTCACCTTCTCTTCCACTATCACCCCTTTTCTTTTCCTTCCTCCTCCTTTCTCTCCTCCTCGCCTTCCCCAGCACCACTATTTCTCCTTTTCCTCATTCTCTTTTTCCACTACTTCCATGACGACCTTTCTTCTTCTCTCCTACCACCACCACTTCTAATCTTCCTCTTCGTTCTCCTCCTCTTCCCCCTTTTCCTCTGTAACCACTTCTACTATTGCGTCTTCTTCTTTCTCCCCTTCCTCCTCCTTCCAAACAGCCCTTTGGGGGGGGGGAGGTTTGCCCCAAGCGGCAAATCCTTGTGCCTCCCTATGAGAAGGCTTAGTTTTAACAACTCGCGCAGCAGATGTCGCCTTGCAGAAGGTTCGGGGCGGGCGAGCGATCAGCGCCTGGAGAGGCCGAAGTGAATCACATTTGCCATTCAGCCATTATGTGGGCTGTGACAGGCTCGGCTCAGTGGGGTCTGGAGGAGTGTGGGGGGAAGGGCTGGGCAGCGAGGAATGGTCTTTATCCCCCTATCACCAGACCCCGTCTGCCTGGTTGTGCTTGGCAAAAAAAAAAAAAAACGCCCAACCAACTACCCGGGTTTAAGCCGGTAGGCTGATACCAACCAAGGTTGGCTATAAAACCGAACCGTTTCCAAACAATACTCTGGAAAAAAATGCTGGAAGCGGAGTAGAAAACTGGGGGCCGATGGCTGCATGGTTCTTCCGTGAAGAGGTCGAAAGTTGGACTTTGGAGAGGTGATAAAATTAGAATATTGGGGGGAAAGAGAACAGCTGGATTCAAACCACGTTGAACTTGTTTTTAAAAGTATGGGAGCCATTGCCAGGGCAATGCTAATGCTCGGTTAAATTTTGCACGGGGTACCATTAAATCCACAATATACAATGAGTATTATTGATTGATTGATTGATTTGTATCCTGCCTTTATTTAATTTTTACAAATAACTCGAGCCGGTGAACATATCCAGCACGCCTTCCTGCTCCGAATTTCCCCACAAACAACAATCCTGTGAGGTGGGTTGGGCTGAGAGGGAAGGGCTGACCCAAAGCCACCCAGCTGGCTTTCATGCCCAATGTGGGACTAGAACTCTCAGTCTCCTAATGATTGGCCCAAAGTCAGTCAGACAGCTGTCATGCTTAATGATTGGCCCAAAGTCATCCAGCTGGCTTTCATATCTAAGGTGGGACTAGAACTCTCAGTCTCCTAGTGATTGGCCCAAAGTCAGTCAGACAGCTGTCATGCTTAATGATTGGCCCAAAGTCATCCAGCTGGCTTTTATATCTAAGGTGGGACTAGAACTCTCAGTCTCCTAGTGATTGGCCCAAAGTCATTCAGACAGCTGTCATGCTTAATGATTGGCCTAAAGTCATTCAGACAGCTGTCATGCTTAATGATTGGCCCAAAGTCATCCAGCTGGCTTTCATATCTAAGGTGGGACTAGAACTTTCAGTCTCCTAATGATTGGCCCAAAGTCAGACAGCTGTCATGCTTAAGTGGGACTAGAACTCCCAGACCTCCTGGTGATTGGCTCAAAGTCTCCCATCTTGCTTTCATATCTAAGGTGAAACTAAAACTCCCAGACTCCTGGTGATTGGCCCAAAGTCACTCAGAGATAAGTCACACGCCTAAGGTGGGACTAGAACTCCCAGATCCAGGGTCACCTAGCAACCTTTCATAGCTGAGTTGGGACTAGAACTCACAGTCTCCTGTTTTCCAGCCTGGTGCCTCAATCAAACTACCTACAGAGTGATGTTAGATACTGGGCCCATTTTTTTCTCCTTTTATCTAGCCATACTTGATGTCAGGGGCTGGAGCAGTTGTCCAATACGCAGTCTTTCCCTAAAAGTTTATAAATTTCCTCCCAGCCTCTGCCGCATTTTTAGTCTGACTACAGTGTGAGCTCAGCTCTCAGCTCACTGTCCCGGATAGAGCTACATAAACCTGGAACGGGGTTCATGGAATAAACCACGATTGAGTTAACCACGCAGCAGGAACGAAGACCAATGAACCTTTGATGCCACTTGTGCAATTATTGGGGGGCTTTCTTTGAATGCAGATATTTTCCCGTGCGATCGTACTTGGGGTTACTATGATAAAGGGGACACTCGTAATAGAAGTACCGTATTTTTGGGAGTATAAGACGCACCTTTTTCCTCCCTAACAGTGGCTGAAAATTTGGGTGCGTCTTATACTTCGAATGTAGCTTTTTTTCCCCAGCCCTAACTAGGTGCTAACAGATCTTCCCAGCTCTTACCTTGCAGGCTTTTTCATTGTTACTCTCTCCCAAGAATGTTTTTCCAGCCCCAAGTCTTTGCAGGGTTTTTTTCATTGCTCTACTTGCTCCGAATAAGTTTTTTTCTAGCCCTAACCAGGTGCTAACAATCTTCCCAGCTCTTACTGGCTTGCAGGCTCTTTCATTGTTACTCTCTCCGAAGAAGGTTTTTTAAAGTCCTAACCAGGGGATAAAATAATGTGCTGAAGCTGACCAGACTAAGGATGCTAGCCAGATGAATACCTGGTAGGCAGATTTTTCCCCCCTATTTTCCTCCCCAAAAACTAAGGTGCGTCTTATACTCCGGTGTGTCTTATACTCCGAAAAATACGGTAATATTGTCTTGCTTTTTCACTGGGTTGCTTCCGGTTGGGGCTTTTAAGCAGCTTCCCAATTCCTCTCTCCCCAGGAATTTGCTAACCCCGCACCTTGCCAATGACTAGATATTTGGTTCAAAACGTCTTTTTAAGCATCCCAAGCGTGCAAGAATTTAGCCGTGCCTCGGTGTGCAATTCCTTCAGAGGGAAAGATGCCAATCCTTGGATGAAGTGGGGTAGTTTTGTAAAGCAGCATGCAAAGCGCACCGTTGGATCTTCAAAGTGGGAAATCGTATATCAATAGATAGCAAGGAAAAAGCGAGTTTTGAAGAACTGCGCTACCAGAACGATCTCGGAGAGCAGAAGTTGGCTTTAGCCGGAGGAGAAGACAGTTGGGTGGTTTTTATTTTTTGAAATCTGCATGGAAGGAAGGCAGGCAGGCTTGTTGGCTGCAAACGGCAGGCCAGATCTCCTCTCCGCATAGTGTTTTCTTTCGGTAGATCAAGTTTCCCATTTTGCTAATAAGCGATGTCCAGCCGAGCACTTGGGAGTCAGCTGTTCCTGTGGCAGGAGCGTTGTCGGGGTCCGGTGGAGGGTGTTACATGATTGATTAACCCAGCTTCTGGGTTACCCAAGAGCTGATAATGGTTTGATTGGGCCATGGTTTGGTCTCTGTTGGAGCAATCTTAAATTTATTTATTTATTTTCCGAATGCAAGGAAGATCTTTTATTATCTTATTGATGCATTCTCCCCAGCACTGATGATGTTATCTAGTTCGGTTCATGAAAGGTCTTCAAGAAAACCTCCAAGTTTAGAGACCACCAAGGACCCCACAGTCCTCCTCCTCCTCCCTGCAAACCCCACTCCCTTCTAGCACTGATTGATGTTGCCTTGTTTGGGTATTGAAATTTCTGCACAAAAATCAGCTAAGCTCAGAGAGCACCAAGGACCCCAATGCTGGTCTGTGGCTGTAATAAAAATTGATTGATTGATTGACCGAGGACCCCAGAGTCCTTCTGCTCCTTCTCCTCGCCACAATCCCCCTTCATCATCTAGCACTGATGAAGTTACCTAGTTTGGTTAATGAAATGTCTGCACGAAAACAACTAAGCTCAGAAAACATCTAGGATCTCTAATGCTGGTCTGTGACCATAATGAAGATTGTTTACTTGAGTGAGTGAGGACTCAGAGTCCTTCCCCTCCCACTCCTCCTCTCTACAACCTCCTCTACCTTCTAGCACTGATGATGTTACCTAGTTCGGTCATGAAACGTCTGCAAGAAAACCACCGAGCTCTGCACCTCATTCTCCTTTATCGATGCATTCTCATTGTGTTCTTCTTCATTGTTTACTTCATTCTACTATTTTAATTCTGTTTACACTCTTAATTTCTTTCTTTCTTAGTGTTGTAGGCTGCCTAGAGAAGGCCCATGTGAGGTAGGCAGAACGAAACTTAGCAAAGAAATAAAATGAGACAGAAGGAAGTGTCTTTTTTGGTCAAAATATATCCTATCCCTGGAAGTAGGAAGTAATAGACAACCCATGGGCTGTCAGGTCATTCTTTCAGAAATATTTTTTTGTCTAAAGAGAGAAACCGAATGACCACAGGCAGACAAAAAAGCAGTGAGAATGGAAGGGACTTCGTACTTCCTGCCGGCTTCACCATTGCTTTGCTGTTGTGGCCAGAATTTTGCAAAGACAACTGGTGTGAAGATCCTTGAAATTTCAATTACACGAGTCTCAGACACATATTTTTTAAGTAAGCAGATTAGAAGCACTTTCAAAAATGTTTCTACAGTACTGTGATCTACCTTTTGGTTTAATTGAAGGTGACAAGCAGATAGAGTTTTAGAAGTGTTTAGATTTATAGCCGTGATGGGGAACCTATGGCATGCGTGCCCCAGGTGGCACGCAGAGCCCTCTCTGCGGGCACGCCAGCCGTCGCCCCAGCCTAACTCCACCACACATGCACGCGCACCTCCTGCCGGCCAACTGGTCTTTGGGTCTCTGCTGCTCATGCATGGGGCGCATGCGGAGGGCGCATGTGTGTGGGGTGCGCATGTGCAGGGGGTGCTCGCATTGCATTTTGGGGGTTCATGCACATGTGCATGCCCCCGTGCCCCATTTTGGGCCTGGAAAGCATGCACAAACCTGGAAGCCAAAAATGGGAGGGGCGCATACGTAGGGGGCGCTCGCATTGCATTTGGGTTCCGCACGTGTGCACTTTGGGCACTCAGCACCAAAAAGGTTAGCCATCACTGGATTATAGGAATGAGACACGCTTTATAACCAAAGCCCATCTTTATAACTAACGTGGTCTGTGGTCAAGAATGATGGGAATCGCAATCCAGTACTTTCAGATTCCTCGTTCTTTTCTGAGAACTTAAATACAGTGATACCTCGGTTCACGAACGCTTCTGTTCACGAACAATTCGGTTCACGAACAGAAAAGTGCATAAAAATATGCTCCGGTTCATGAACTCCGCCTCGGTTCACCAACAGGAGCCGCGGCCATTTTAATACTATTTCCAGGCTGGCGGGTGAGCGAGGGAGGTGGCGCCCGCCCGTTGGGATCTGCCTTCTGCCTCTGCCTCCCTCGCTCACCTGCCAGCCTGCGCCCGCCCGTTCGGATCTGCCTTCTGCCTCTGCCTCCCTCGCTCACCTGCCAGCCTGCGCCCGCCAGTTGGGATCTGCCTTCTGCCTCTGCCTCCCTCGCTCATCCGCCAGCCTGCGCCCGCCCGTTGGGATCTGCCTTCTGCCTCTGCCTCCCTCGCTCATCCGCCAGCCTGCGCCCGCCCGTTGGGATCTGCCTTCTGCCTCCCTCGCTCATCCGCCAGCCTGCGCCCGCCCGTTCGGATCTGCCTTCTGCCTCTGCCTCCCTCGCTCACCTGCCAGCCTGCGCCCGCCAGTTGGGATCTGCCTTCTGCCTCTGCCTCCCTCGCTCACCTGCCAGCCTGCGCCCGCCCGTTTGGATTTGCCTTCTGCCGCCACCTCCCTCGCTCACCTGCCAGCCTGCGCCCGCCCGTTGGGATCTGCCTTCTGCCTCTGCCTCCCTCGCTCATCCGCCAGCCTGCGCCCTGTGAGCGAGGGAGGTGGCGGCAGAAGGCAAATCCAAAAGGGCGGGCGCAGGCTGGCAGGTGAGCGAGGGAGGCAGAGGCAGAAGGCAGATCCCAACTGGCGGGCGCAGGCTGGCAGGTGAGCGAGGGAGGCAGAGGCAGAAGGCAGATCCGAACGGGCGGGCGCAGGCTGGCGGATGAGCGAGGGAGGCAGAGGAAGAAGGCAGATCCCAACGGGCGGGCGCAGGCTGGCGGATGAGCGAGGGAGGCAGAGGCAGAAGGCAGATCCGAACGGGCGGGCGCAGGCTGGCGGATGAGCGAGGGAGGCAGAGGCAGAAGGCAGATTCGAACGGGCGGGCGCAGGCTGGCGGATGAGCGAGGGAGGAAGAGGCAGAAGGCAGATCCGAACGGGCGGGCGCAGGCTGGCAGATGAGCGAGGGAGGCAGAAGGCAGATCCAAACGGGCGGGCGCAGGCTGGCGGATGAGCGAGGGAGGAAGAGGCAGAAGGCAGATCCGAACGGGCGGGCGCAGGCTGGCGGATGAGCGAGGGAGGCAGAGGCAGAAGGCAGATCCGAACGGGCGGGCGCAGGCTGGCGGATGAGCGAGGGAGGCAGAAGGCAGATCCAAACGGGCGGGCGCAGGCTGGCGGATGAGCGAGGGAGGCGGCGGCGGAAGGCAGATCCGAACGAGCGGGCACAGGCTGGCAGGTGAGCGAGGGAGGCAGAGGCAGAAGGCAGATCTGAACCCCCCAAAAAAGGTTAGCACGGATTAACCGGATTTACATTGAACCCTATGGGAAAATGTGCCTCGGTTCACGACCAATTCGGTTTGCGACCAGAGTCAGTTCACGAATTAAGTTCGTGAACCGAGGTATCACTGTACTAATTTTGCTGGGGAAGTTATTTTTCTGGTGTCTGTTCCTCATCCTATGCACAGCTGCACTACCTTCCATTGTCTTCTGCTGGTCTTGGAGAATGATGGTCATACAGAAAGCTAGGTGTGAAAATGTCCATGGAGTTTCTCAGTCATCCAGGTCCTGGTTGTCCCAAAGATGCTATTTTCAAGAGGCAACTGGACTTCCTTGTTAAAAGACATTTCACTTCTCATCTAAGAAGCTTCTTCAGCTCTGACTGGATGGTGGGGAATGGAAGGATTTATATCCTTGAAATATCAAGTATCAAGGAGTATAAATCCTTCCCTTCCCCACCATCCAGTCAGAGCTGAAGAAGCTTCATGGATGAGAAGCGAAACGTCTTCAAAGAATAACAAAAGTCCAGTTGCCTCTTGAAAATAGCATCTTTGGGACAACTCATGACCTTGACGACTGAGAATCTCCAGAGACATTTTCACACCTAGGGGCGGCTAAGTGTGCAATCTTCCCCTCCCCAGTCTTGCCCTCTGCACCCATCTAAATCCGAATCGGAGTCTTCCTCCTTCCCAAGCAGACGTGAAGCAGAAATACTGCTGTCTTGCAAACTATTCCAAGCAATGATGTCTGAGCAGTGGTAGGTTGCTACCGGTTCGCCCTGGTTCAGGAGAACCGATAACGGTGGGAGCAGGTGGTGAAATGCTCCCAGTTCGCTCGTGCCTGTCGGTCGTCAGACAGCCGATTGCAAAGGCAGTGCACAGCTCCGCCTGGACGCCGCCATTTGGGTTCTTTTATGCTTTGCGCATGCACAGAGGGTAAAAACCCAAATGGCGGCGTCCGGGCGAGTAGGCAGAGCCGCGCACTGCCTTCGCGATCGGCTCTCCAACGACCGACAGGCACGAGCAAACCGGGAGCATTTCACCCCTGGGTGGAAGGCTCCGCCCACCTGCCCAGACGTCATCACAGATGATCTGCGCATGCGCAGAAGTGGCATGCGCACATCTCCACACCGGTAGCAAATTTTAGTGGAACCCATTACTGTGTCTGAGGAACTGTAATGGGACTTGTGTAGACTTAAGCTGGGAGTATTACTGTGTCTCTACTGCAAACCCACTTATGGGAAATGCTCCTTTGAGCAATTCTTGCTTGCAAAACGTTTGCACCAGGCCAGACCACCGCTTGTCCACCGTTCCTTGTCATTTATGATTCTGGGGCAGAGAAACCCTTTCCTAACCTGCTTTGCTGGCCCTAGTTCCTTCAAACAGGGGACCTTGAGTGAGGAAGCTTCCCTTGGTGTGCAGTGCGCAACTCTTCGTTGGCCGAGTTTCCCCTTCCAGCATCAACTCGTGGGAAGCCCGTGGTTTCTCACTCTTGCCTCATCCAACCTGTCTTACAGTGGTTCCCTTTTCGCAGCTGTCTAAGCATGGTTCTCATGAGTCAAGAGATTCTCCTACTCCTTCGTTACCTCTCTGCTAAGCTCCTGTACCAGTTATGAGTTTGTTCCTCCATCCCTCTCCGATCCTTACCTGCCTTCTTTCCTTCGTTTGCTTTCAAGCAGGGGTGGGCGGCTGGGGGTTCGCAGGGGGTCGGGAGAACCTCTAGCGAAGATTCTGTGCAGTTCAGAGAACCCCCCCCCCCAAATCCCACTCCTGGCTGGCCACGCCCACCCTGCCTCTCCCAGGAGTCCCCACGTGGCCCGTTTTGGATGCAGGTAAATGCAGGGTGTGTGCGGAGGCTCGGGAGGGCGAAAAACTGGCCTACTGGAAGTTCGGGAAGGCCGGAAACGAGCTTTCAGGCCTGCAGAGGGCCTCCGGAGCCTGGGGAGGCTATTTTCGTCCTCCTGGAGGCTCGAGGAAAGCCCCCGCCCCACCGTGGTGCAGGAGGCCGACTAGGCCATGCCCACCCAGCAACCAGGCAGAGAACCCCTTGCTAAAATTTTCGAAGCCCATCCCTGCTTTCAAGTCTACCGGTTGGGTGTTGAGCTTTGCAGTTCTCAATCTTCCTCTTCCCATACAGGTTGTCCTTGACTTAACAGCCGTTCGTTTAGTGACCGAAGTTACAAGAGCACCGGAAAAAAAGCAATGTTTTTCACACTTACGACTGTTGCAGCATCCCGGGAGTCACGCGATCAAAATTCAGACGCTTGACCGCCGGCTCACATTTATGATGGTTGCAGCGTCCTGGGAGAGGGTCATGGGATCCCCTTTTGTGACCCAAAGTCAAGGGGGAAGCCAGATTCATGTTACAACCGGGTTACTAACTGAACAACGGCAGCGATTCACTTAACAACTGTGGCCAGGAAGGTCGTAAAATGAGGGCAAAACTCAATAATTGTCTCTCTCTCTCTCAGCAATAGACATTTAGAGCTTAGCAATTGTAAGCCGAGGATTACCTGTATTTCTTTAAGTGGTCTAACCTTGGTTTTGGAAAATGGAACAAGATGTAAACCATAAGCATAACTCTCTGTCCATTTAGGTGGGTTTCCAGTAAGTTGTCCATAAGCAGCTCCATCTTTCTGGAAAGTACCGGAAGGAAAAACATACAGGGATAGATAACATGAAGGGTCCTTGGTGGTCTCTGAGCTTGGTTGTTTTCTTGCAGACGTTTCATTACCCAAACTAAGTAACAACATCAGTGCTAGTAAGACTAGACAACATTGGGTCATGTCTACTCATGACATTGAGTAGTCTGTGTGAACCAGGACTATGGGAGTTACCTGCAAAGTGTGGCCCAACCATTTTGTGCAGTTGCTTAACCACGATCTAACCCCGTTACTCCCTGTTTGGATGGCACCTAGAATGATGACTAGACTAACCTCAATACAGTCACGGATGATGGTTCAAGGTGTTTGTCTTGCCCTCATGTTTGGCCTTCATCTAGGTTGGGATGGCTCTCTCCTTCCCATTAAGGTTTGCCTCAGTGTGTGACGGGCTTGAATGTCGCATGTTTGGGCAACAGCCCAGTGAGCGATGACCGTTGCGTGCCTTCAGAAGCAAAGTTGGTTCTTTCTGCCAGCTTCCATGACCACAGGGGCGCACCTTGGTGTCACCAACCAGCAAGCAGAGATGGCCCCCAGGGCTTGAAGGACAAAAACTCGAGAGACCGGTAATATTTGATTACAGCCAAGTGGGAGGGTCACCTTTCCACACGCTCACACCTACAGGCTATTGTGATGAGAACATTGTTGTGTTGACCGACTCTTGGAAAGTAGCAGAAACTAGAAAATGGCTTGTGCTGTTTTCTGCTAAGTTGAGGGGCGGTGAGTGGCCCCCAGGCACAAAGAACTACGCAATGTTCACTCTATTGAGGAAGTACAGTGCTGTGGAGGATGGGTTCACCTGCCCTGGGGCCATGGCTTCATTGACCAGGAATCTATGAAGCAGCCATTGTGGGATGGGTACTAACTATGCCACAGTGGAGACTTACAGAAGAACAAGAGTTGGAAGGGACCTTGGAGATCATCTAGTCCAACCCCCTGGTCTCTCCTTAAAAGCCTCCAGTGATGGGGCACCCACAAATTCTGGAGGCAAGTCGTTCCACTGATCAATCGTCTTTCCTGTCAGGAAATTTCTTCTCAATTTTAGGTTGGATCTTTCCTTGATTAGTTTCCATCCTTCGCTTCTCGTCTTGCCGCCTTGGTGATTTGGAGAATAGGTTGGCCCCTTTCGTCCACGTGAAAGCCCCTCAAATATGGAGTTGGATATTGGAAATATCAGATGATTGTTTATATTATTTTAAGGACTTACAGAATACAAAATGAGTTAGAAGGGACCTTGGAGAGCATAGCATAACAGATTTAACAGAGTTGGAAGGGACCTTGCAGGTCATCTATTCCAACCCCCTGCCCAAGCAGGAGACCCTACATCTGCCTCTACCTAGGATCGAACTCGCAACCTCCTGATTGTGAGGCAAGAGCTCCACCTCTAGGTCACAGCAGCTGTCTTCTAGTCCAACCCCCAGCTCAAGCAGGAGACCCTAGGCCCGTGATGGCGAACTATTTTTTCCTTGGGTGCCGAAAGCGCGTGCACGCGCTCTATCGCACGCGCATGCCCACACCCATAATTCAATGCCCCGGACACACCCCACCCCATGCGCATGCGCGCATGACCCTCCCATTCCCCCGTTTTCTGACTTCCGGTGGGCCCGGGAGCCTGTTTTGCGCCCTCCCCAGGCTCCATAGGCTTCCCCCGGAGGCCGAAAATGTCCTCCCATAGCCTCCGCGCGAGCCGAAAATCAGCTGGCCGGTGTGCACATGCGCATGGAGCTGAGCTAGGGCAACAGCTTGTGCGCTGGCAGATATGGCTCCGCGTGCCACCAGTTCGCCATCATGGCCCTATGCCATTCCAGGCAACTGGTTGTCCAATCGCATCCTGAAAACCTCCAACAATGGAGCACCCACAACTTCTGAAGGCAAGATGTGCCACTGATTAATTGTTCCCACTGCCAGAAATTTCTCCCGAGTTCTAGGTTGCTCCTCTCTTTGATGAAAGCGTTATCTATCATCAGTGTTACTGTAGTAAGTGTGGCTTGTTCCTCCAGTTTAAAGACTCTTCCCTTCCTTCTCGGCTTCTCCGTCCCCACCCATCCTTTCTCTGGCGAAGCAGACGAGGTCAAAGAAAATCAAATGGAATGTGACCATCTGTGTTTTCTTCCTCCTTTCCAGAAAACTGCTATAAATACAGGGCAGTGCTTCAATTTTTTTTTTTTTTTTTAAAGGAGGCCAAACTTTGTGACATTGACTAGACTTATCTTTCCCTTGGTCAGTTTCACTAGCGGCCATGAAATTGATTCGGAAGAGGCACAAAAGTAAGCGAGAACAGGTGTATTGTTGGGACTACATCTCCCAGAATTAGCAATAGCAATAGCACTTAGACTTATATACCGTTTCATAGTGCTTTACAGCCCTCTCTAAGCGGTTTTACAGAGTTCAGCATATTGCCCCCAACAATCTGGGTCCTCATTTTACCGACCTCAGAAGGATGGAAGGCTGAGTCAACCTTGAGCCGGTGAGATTTGAACAGCTGAACTGCTGAATTGCAGTGCTGCACTTTAACCACTGCGCCACCTCGGCTCCTTCTAATTCTCCGGCCAGGCTTCGTGTATGGGACCGCATCTCCCAGAATTCCAAGCTGGGTCTTTAGGAGTAGCATCTAAAAAGAGTTTCAGAATCCTAGAATGACAGAGCTGAAAGGGGCCTTGGAGGAGGTCTAGTCCAGGGGTCAGCAACCCGTGGCTCTGGAGCCGCATGTGGCTCTTTCATCCCACTGCTGCGGCTCCCTGTCGCTGGTTGGCACCACAATTTTCAGAGGAGCTTCCGGTTAGGGTGGGGGGGAAGCAGGGCATGCCAGGAGGAGACGTTATGACAAGGGGCGGGTTTTCCAGTCAGCTCCACAATTGATAGGGCTTTCGGTTAGGACAGGTAGAGGAAAAAGGATACCGCGCTAGGAGGAGACTCTATGGTGGGGAAACCGGACTTCCGGTCGGCTCCAGAATTGAACAGGGGGCTTCCGGTTAGGACCTTTGTGGCTCTTTGAGTGTTTAAGGTTGCCGACCCCTGGTATTATCCAATGAAGGAGTTTTGGTTGGCTGAAGAGCAGAAGTTTGTTGGCAGGGAACTGCTTCTATCGGCCCGTTTCAAGAAAGCCGTAGGACAGAGGTCTTCAAACTTGGCAACTTTAAGACTTTGTGGACGTCAACTCCCAGAATAGCTGGCTGGAGAATTCTGGGAGTTGAAGTCCACAAGTCTTAAAGTTGCCAAGTTTGGGGACCCCTGCCATAGGAGAACCTCAAAAAGTGAGGTTTCATTTCTTCTCCGCCTCGCAAATGTTTGGAAGAGTTGTCTTCTGAGAATTTGGTTGCCATTTTGGAAAGTGGTGCTGAGTCTGGTCTACAGTGCTGCCTGGGGTGGTTTGATTTGGAGACGGCCGTGCCTGGACTGTAGCTCTTCCATGTTCAAGACATTGCTTGGATTCTAGTGTGATACTAAAGGTCAAATATTTTGGTGGCAGACTCTACCTTTCGTTGGCCAACTGTGCAACCTTTCCTGAACTGGCTTTTGAAAGAACATTTTTCGTGGTCTCTTCACTTCCAACATTATTGCATGAAGACTACGCAAAGGCGTGAGATCATGCGTACCTTAAGATCATCAAGCAAATGTCATAGTTTATGTAAAGTTTACGTCATTTGGGCTTCTTTGTAACATGGTTGAGTTGGAACAAGTAGAAAGGTGTGGACTATGTCTACTTGCGTTAGAACCCACTTATTCTAAGAGTTTGTGGTTGGTTGGTTGGTTGGTTGGTTGGTTGGTTGGTTGGTTCGTTGGCTTCCCTATCTCAGTTCCTACATTTTGGGAAGTCCATAGAACACTTTCCAACACTTTTGCATGAAGACTACGCAAAGGCATGAGATCATGCATACCTTAAGATCACCAAGCAAATGTCATAGTTTATGTAAAGTTTACGCCATTTGGGCTTCTTTGTAACCTGGTTGAGTTGGAACAAGTAGAAAGGTGTGGACTCTGTCTACTTGCGTTAGAACCCACTTATTCTAAGAGTGGTTGGTTGGTTGGTTGGTTGGTTGGTTGGTGTTGTGGCCTGCCAGCAGCCCATGTAGCTGATAGCGGATCCCGTTCGAGAGGAGACCAACTTGTTGTGCCAGTGGCCTGTGCAGCTGGCACCTGAGTCGGACAGTGAGGAGGCTGGCAAGGACTTGGTGCCAGAGGCAGAAGTTCAGCCAGGGCCTTCAGAACCTCCAGCACCTCATAGCAGTGATGAGGAAGAAGAGGCTTCTCCTCTTCTGAATGCATGCAGAGCTGCCAAGAGGCAGGAATGGTTACTCCAGAGGAGGTCTCCTCGGGAGTAAGACTTGAGGTTAATTGTCCACTCCCCTAGTCCACTTAAGGGAAGCAGAGGCAACTGAATCCTCTGCAGGAAACAACGTTTGGAAATTGTGAAAAAAACCTCTGCTTTGTTTCTCTGATTCGGTTTGGTTATCAAGGATTACTTCTAGGCATTTTGCCAACTCTCTGAAGCTTTGTAAGATATCAAAACCTAATTGCTCTTCTTTGCTTTAAGACTTTTTGAACTGATACCAGCTGTTAATGAAGACAGCTGGTTGTCTTGCAAGTAAAGACTGCTTTTAGATTGGTGTGTGCATATCCACTGCTAAGACAGTTATTAGTAGTGGTTATTTGATTAAATACGTTGGTACAAACTGTGTGTTGTGCTTAGCTGGGGCAGAACAGTTGGTTGGCTGGTTGATTGGCTGGCTGGCTTCCCTACCTCAGTTCCTACATTTTGGGAAGTCCATAGAACACCTTTTCTGGAGCAGACCCAATAAAAAGGTTCTACTTACTACTTGCCTCCTTCTTCCTCTCTCTGTTGCTTAATTCAAGGCTTCTATTCAGCGATTTTCAATGCTTAGTGAAGATGTTCTTTTTATTTTTCAATGCATCTTCCTTTCCATTTTCTCTTTTTAAATCATATAAATACTTCATGTAAAGAAGCATTCCGTTTCTTGGTTTTGACTTGGGTGAACTCGGCCAACTTCCGTCGCAAACGTTCAGATCCACCCATAAAGGTCCACTTAAATTGATTTATTGCTACTCCTGCCTACGCGCAGGAATCTTCTCAACTAATGCTTAGTACTTGTTAGGAGTTAGATACAAGTCCACGGAGGTTAAGGGAGGTTGGACTTTGTTCACTTGTGGCTACATAGGGATTCTAGGCTAATCCCTCTTTTGACTCCGCCTCCAGGTTCTGCCACTCCTTTCCCTCCAGCCAGCCACATACATTATAACTGACGGCTTTGTGCTACCTGTGAATCCAGTGAGTTAATGTCATGCTTGGATAAATTATGGCTTAATATCGTGCATGAAGCAAACCTGGTTGGATGCAGCTGGGAACTGCCTGGCAAACTTAATTCAAAGATGGGTGATTTTGGGTTGAACGCTTCTCTGTTCTATCCCGGTGCATTTGAAATATGTGTGGGTTTTTTTGTTTTTTGTTTGGTGTGTGTGTGTGTGTGTGTGTGTGTGTGTGTGTGTGTGTGTGTGTGCCTGTTGCTTCCCTTTTCTGATTGCCGAAGGTTCATGCTCTCCAACCCACAGTTGCCTTGCAGGAAGGGAATGACTTGCCTCTGCCACCCACATTGAAAGTTCACTTTTTCGGGAAACAAGTGACTGACCCCTTGGAAGGTTCTGTATAATTATCCAATTCCCTTGGAGAACTGCCCCCTCCTGTCATCTGAGTGGCTTTCTCAGGGAAATTGCATGGGTGGATTACCTCTCCTGGAAAAGAAATAGTTCTGCTAGCAAAGGCTTCTGTCTTTTTAACATGTCTTTGTTAGGTTTTTATGAGACCCAGTTTGGTGAGATAGGGAAGGCGCTGAACTAGGAACCGGGAGGCTCTGGGTTCTAGTCTACCCTTAGGCCTGAAAACCAGCTTTGGGCCTACAACTTTGAGCCAACTCAAGGGGTTATTGCAATAGGGAAAAGAGAAGGGAAGGCCCCCCTCTTTCCTCCTTCCTTCCTTCCTTCCTTCTTTTTCTTTTCTTTCTTTTGCTGTTTCTCCCTCCCCTCTCTTTCTTTCTCTCTCCCTCTTTCTCTCTTATCCTGTCTTTCTCCTTCCCTCCCTTCCTCTCTCTCTTTCTCCCCCCTCTCTCCCTTTCTCTCTCTCTCTCCCTCTTTCTCTCTCTTACCCTCTCCCTCTCCCTCTCTGCTTCCCTTTCTTTCTTTCTCTCTCTCTTTCTTTCTTTCTTTCTCTCTCTCTCTTTCTCTCTCTCTCTCTCTCTCTTTCTTTCTTTCCATCCACCCATCTCTCTCTCTTCCTCCCTCCCTCCCTCCCTCCCTCCCTCCCTCCCGTATCTATCTATCTATCTATCTATCTATCTATCTATCTATCTATCTATCTATCTATCTATCTATCTATCTATCTATCTATCTATCTATCTATCATCTCTCTCTCTCTCCCTATCTTCCATATCTGTCTGCTTGCCTATCTTCCTTCCTACCTTCCTACCCTATCGACCTTTCTTTCTTTCTTTCTTTCTTTTCTTTCTCCATCTCTCTCTTTCTCCCTCTCTGCTTTTCTCTCATTCTTTTTCCATCTCTCTCTCTCTCCCTCTTTCTTTCTCTCTTTCCCTCTGTTTCTTTCCCTCACTTCCCCCCTCTTTATCTCTGTGTCTCCCTCCCTCCCCCCCCCCGTTTCAAAGCAACCTGAGATGCATTCTAGAGCTGTGGTCATTTTGGCAAGCTTGGATCCAAGATTCTTCTCCTTCCACAGCCTTCTGCCGTTGGGAGAAAAAAATTCTCAGTTTACCACCTGCTCTTTGCAGACTGGGGGAAAAAAAACCATGCGCCTTCAGCGTCTGCTCTTTTTGCTTGCTTTCGAAGAAACAGCAGAACGCAAAAATTCTCGGTAAGTGTGCCAAAAAATAATAATAATTGAGAATCAAGGCATTAATAATCCTACCCCAGGATTCTCCAACCCCCCCCCTGCCCCCGTTCGTCTATTTTAAAACTGCAAAACATTTCTGGATGCAGGATGTAATGGATTATCCACAATGCACGGATCTTTTTGGTTGAGGTTATATTTCCTCGTCTTTATGAAGCTCCCAATGTTTAAGCGTCAGATGTTTTAGGTGCCAGCTGCCAGTCAACCTGAGCTGCAGCTGAGGATCATAGAGTTTTGAGCATCTGAGGCCAGGCTGGACGGAGAAAAGCGCTGGAAGCAGCTTTGATCCAGAACAGGGGTCCCCAAACTTGGCAACTTTAAGACTTGTGGATTTCAACTCCCAGAATTCTCCAGCCAGCATAGCTATGCTGGCTGGAGAATTCTGGGAGTTGGAAGTCCACAAGTTTTAAAGTTGCCAAGTTTGAAGACCTCTGATCCAGAAGGTTGTGATATTTTCAGGGAATGAGCCTGTGAGGGTCAGCCAAACGATCAAATCATTTTTATCTTTTATTTCTTTTTATTTGTAGCCTGCCTTTATTATTTTTACAAATATACTCAAGGTGGTGAACATATCCAGCACACCTCCTTCCTCTGGTTTTCCCCACAACAACAGCCCTATGATATGAGTTGGGCTGAGAGAGGGGGACTGGCCCAAAGTCACCTAGCTGGCTCATGCCTAAGACGGTACTAGAACTCACAGTCTCCTGGTGACTGGCCTAAAGTCACCCAGCTAGCTTTCATGCCTAAGGTGGTACTAGAACTCACGGTCTCCTGGTGACTGGCTTAAAGTCACCCAGCTAGCTTTCATGCCTAAGGCGGTACTAGAACTCACGGTCTCCTGGTGACTGGCCTAAAGTCACCTAGCTGGCTCATGCCTAAGACGGTACTAGAACTCACAGTCTCCTGGTGACTGGCCTAAAGTCACCCAGCTAGCTTTCATGCCTAAGGTGGTACTAGAACTCACGGTCTCCTGGTGACTGGCTTAAAGTCACCCAGCTAGCTTTCATGCCTAAGGTGGTACTAGAACTTACGGTCTCCTGGTGACTGGCCTAAAGTCACCTAGCTGGCTCATGCCTAAGACGGTACTAGAACTC
Source organism: Diadophis punctatus similis (assembly GCA_023053685.1). Classification (NCBI taxonomy): domain Eukaryota; kingdom Metazoa; phylum Chordata; class Lepidosauria; order Squamata; family Dipsadidae; genus Diadophis; species Diadophis punctatus. The sequence goes on along the minus strand of JALIGW010000030.1, from coordinate 1,627,104 downwards.
ACAGTCTCCTGGTGACTGGCCTAAAGTCACCCAGCTAGCTTTCATGCCTAAGGTGGTACTAGAACTCACGGTCTCCTGCTGACTGGCTTAAAGTCAACTAGCTGGCTTTTATGCCTAAGGTGATACTAGAACTCACGGTCTCCTGGTGAGTGGCCCAAAGTCACCCAGCTGGCTTTCATGCCTAAGGCAGTACTAGAACTCACGGTCTCCTGGTAACTAGCCCAAAGTCACAAGGCCGGTGACTGAATTCTGATGACATGACCGTGAGGATGCTACAATGGTCGTAAGTGTGAAAAACAGTCACAAGTCACTTTTTTCAGTGCCGTTGTAACTTTGAACGGTCACTAAATGAACCATTGTAAATTGAGGATTATGTGTTGTTTTTCCTCTTATACACGCATACAGATCTATAGAAGCATTGTGGTACTTCTTTTATCCGGTATTTTATTCGTGTCTGGCCTTAGGGCTGTAATAAACCTGATTTGAAAAGATGGAAAAATAGATCATTATAATAAAATACGGACCAAACTTAGAGCGGTGTTTTCGTCACAGAAAGAATAGGGAACACGCTGATCCTTTTTGAATCTGCCCTTAATCAATTCCTTAATCCAGTTTTGTTTGGGAGAACTGTAGATCCACCTTCAGATGTTAAAGACAGTCTCTGTCAATATTTATAAAAATTGTAGCTGGTGGTTTCAAACATTTGAAGAAGATAAGTGACTGCTCATCTCCAGGAACTTCTTCTCGGGGGAAAAAACCACCCCTTAATTCTCAACCAGCCACATTTAGATTTGATACAAGAACGAGATTAAGGAGAGTATAACTTGTGGTTGTGGGTTGATAACCACAACACGGTGTTGTGTTTGAAGCACGATGCCTTCCTGTCTTTTCTGCCATTGTGGCACTGGATAATATTTTATGCTTGGGTGGAAAAAATGTTCCTCCAACTTATTTTTTTCCCTCTCGAGTGTGAAACCCACCTCCTGCCCGCTAGGAATTCTGGGATACCCACTTCCCACCTGCTAGGAATTCTGGGATACCCACTTCCCACCCGCTAGGAATTCTGGGATACCCACTTCCCACCCGCTAGGAATTCTGGGATACCCACTTCCCACCCGCTAGGAATTCTGGGATAGTGACCTGCCTGCCTGCTAGGAATTCTGGGATACTCACCTCCTGCCCATTAGGAATTCTGGGATACTCACCTCCTGCCCGCTAGGAATTCTGGGATACCCTCTTCCTGCCCGCTAGGAATTCTGGAATACCCACCTCCTGCCTGCTAGGAATTATGGGATACCCACCTCCTGCCCACTAGGAATTATGGGATACTTACCACCTGCCTGTTAGGAATTCTGGGATACCCACCTCCTGCCCGTTAGGAATTCTGGGAGTTGAAGTCTTAAGACCTCAAGGAGAGTGTTGGGATTGATTTGAGCTGACTGTGACAAAATGAACAAGAAACAGGAAGCTTTGAAAACCAAACCCACAATTTATTGTACATGTTTTTTTCTCTCTATTCTTCAGTGACAAATATTCCCTCCAGCATTTAGGAAGATAGATGGGTCATAATTGCAAGTTTAGGGTCTGGAAACTCTGTTTTCCCTTCAACTTGCATGGACTTGGGCCAGCATGGTATAGATGGAAAAAAATGACTTTTTGCACAGTGAGTTTTTCACACTTAAGACCATTGTAGTACCTCCACGGTCACGTGATCAAAATTCAGACGCTTGGCAACTGACTCGTACTATGACGGTTGCAGTGTCCCGAGGTCATGTGATCCCCTTTTGCGACCACCTGACAAGCAAAGTCGATGGGGGAAGCTAGATTCACTTAACAACTGGAGTGATTCGCTTAACAACTGTGGCAAGAAAGACCCATCAAATGGGACAAAATTCACTTAACAAATGTTCACACTTAGCAGCGGAAATTTTGGGATTTAATTGTGGTTGTAAGTCGAGCACTACCTGTAATTAACCTGAAGTAAATGAGAGGCGATTGGATGACTTCTAATTTTGGGTAGCTTCTTACCTGTAGGATGTTTTTGCTGCTAGGTGAGCAGATAAGTCGTTCTTGTACACCAACAAGGGGAATTTTGAGGTTCTCCAGAAGTTGCTGAGACCATCAAAACTTGAAAGATCTTTACTGGGGAAGTCCATCATGGAGTTTTTATTTCTTAGTGTGCCTCATCTGTTCAATTTCCCTGCTTATTTTGGTTTTGTGTCCATTCGAACTGTTGATCCTTGCTTTGGGTTGTTTTCTGTTGTTCCTATCTTGGTTACCAGCTATCTATGGAAGGAAGAGAGATATTTTTCCAAATGCGGTAAATAAAAATTGCACAGGGCACAAGGAGGCCATTTCCTCATTCTCTTCATATCCTTCTGCGCTTTGGGGTCATAGAGAAGGCATTTGCTCAGATTGGACTGGCCCCAAGGATGCTGCATGAGCAAAATTTATTTTGTTTTTTATTTTCCTTGCAAAGTAGCAGGATGTTGGGTCAGCAGGACCCAAGCAGCAGAACTAGAACTCACTGTCTCCTGGTGATTGGCCCAAAGTCACTCAGCCAGATTTCCTAGCTAAGGCAGAACTAGAACTCACCCTCTCCTGGTGATTGGCTCAAAGTCACCCAGTCGGCTTTCCTAACTAAGGTAGAACTAGAACTCATTGTCTCCTGGTGATTGGCCCAAAGTCACCCAGCCGGATTTCCTAGCTAAGGCTGGACTAGAACTCACTGTCTCCTGCTTTCTAGCCTGCTGCGTTAACCACTAGATCAAACTGCTTCTGTTTTTGTTCATTTCTTAAACAAGTGGGTCACAGGTTTACCTTTGTATTAATTTCTCGTTGACACCCTTTTCAATGAAACTTTTCTCTGTGTGTGTGTCTGTCTGTCTGTCTGGCATCTTTTAAAACACGTCTGCTTACCATTGCTAATTGTGGCAGCCTCATAAATCGTTAGTGGAAATAAAACAGGATGGAATTAGCACCAAAGTGCGGCCCGGAATGGAAGAATTCATCAAGCACATTTTTTTTTCAATTAACTTTTGAAGTTAACTTCATTAAGGCTCCTTTTAGCAAGAGCTGCGGGTCTCCAAGAGGAATAATTAGAAAAGGATCGCACATGAAAGGCAAATTAAATTGCAGGATAGGCTTTTCTTGCGCCCGTGCAACAAGATTTAAAGTTTGCTTACGTTTTGGATTTTTTTTTTCTTCGCTGTTTGAAGCCACTTCTCTTTTAAACTTGCACATTTTTAAAAAGTGACTTTTCAGGATTTATCAGTTTAAGTAACTTGTGGAAGAAGACAGTAGGAAAAAAAATATTTGGTCCACACACACCCTTGCTCAAGAAAGCCTTCCCTAAATAATAAAACTCTTAGTTCTCACAATATCATGTGGAGAAAACGAGGGATTTTTTTCTCTATGTAGTGATTGCTATTAATGGGCTCCTGTTTCTATGTTTTCATGTAGAATTGCCTGCAAAATTCAAGTGCTCATAGAAGAGAAGAACCATACTTGAAAATGGCTTGCCCTTAACTTTTTTAGTTAAGTTTGGTGTAGTGTTTAATGCTGGCCTAGAAACCAGGAGACTGGGAGTTCTAGTTCTGCTTCAAGCATGAAGCCCAACAGAGGGGTGAATTTGGCCAGTCAGCAGAAGACTTGAGTTCTAGTCCTGCCTTAGACATGAAAGCCAGCTGTGTGACTTTGGGCTGATCACCAGGAAACTAAGAATTCTAGTCCTGCCGTAGGCATGAGAGCCAGCTAGGGGACTTTGGGCTGATCACCAGGAGACTGTGAGTTCTAGTCCTGCCATAGGCATGAGAGCCAGCTAGGTGACTTTGGGCTGATCACCCGTAGACTGTGAGTTCTAGTCCTGCTGTAGGCATGAGAGCCAGCTAGGTGACTTTGGGCTGATCACCAGCAGACTGTGAGTTCTAGTCCTGCTGTAGGCATGAGAGCCAGCTAGGTGACTTTGGGCTGATCACCAGGAAACTAAGAGTTCTAGTCCTGCCGTAGGCATGAGAGCCAGCTAGGGGACTTTGGGCTGATCACCCGAAGACTGTGAGTTCTAGTCCTGCTGTAGGCATGAGAGCCAGCTAGGTGACTTTGGGCTGATCACCAGGAGACTGTGAGTTCTAGTGCCACCTTAGGCATGAAAGCCGGCTAAATGACTTTGGGCCAATCACCAGGAGCCTAATGAAGAGAAGTGGTGACATGATAGCAGTCTTCCAGTACATGAGGGGCTTTCACACAGGGGTCAACCTATCAGACAACAAACAACAGATGGAAACTAATCATGGAGAGAAGCAATCTAGAAATTTCCTTTCAATGAGAACAAAAAACCAGTGGAACAGCTTGCCTCCAGAAGTTGCGGGTGCTCCATCACTAGAGCTTTTCAAAAATAGACTGGACAGCCATTTGTCCGGAATGCTATAAGATCTCCTGCTTGAGCAAGGGATTGGACTAGAAGACCTCCAAAGGTCTTCCAATTCTTTGTTATTCTGTATTCTGGTTAGTCCAGTTTCCTCGTGTTGCTTTCTCAGATGAAAATGGACATCGAACCAGATGGTATTTTGCTTTTTTCCCCCGTGTGTTCCTCTTGCTGGCAACTGAAATGTTTTTGGCCTTACTCAAGGCTGTTTGGTGGAAGGAGGGGGGGGGAGATTGGTAGAATGGGGAAACATCCTGAAACTCTGGATAGTTGGGAACTGGGTGGGTAAGATAAAGGTGAACGGGGCAGCCAGCTCTCTCGCCTGGCCAAGAGTCACCGTTTTTGAACGATAGGCATTTTGCTGAAGGAGCAGAAGCCAACATTGCAGGCTTATCAGTCAGGACAAACAAGGGCAGGGCTTCCCAAATTGGTCTCCTGTCCATTTTTATCTGGGATCTTGTGTGCGGAGGCTGGGAAAGGAAAGAGAGAGAGAGAGAGAGAGAGAGAGAGAGAGAGAGAGAGAGAGAGAGAGAGAGAGAAAGAGGGAGGAAGAGGGAGGAAGGAAGAAAGAGGGAGGAAGAAAGAGAAAGGAAGAAAGAGAAAGGAAGAAAGAGAAAGAAAGGAAGGAGGGAGGGAGGAAGGAGGAAAGAAAGGAAAGAAAGAAGGAGGGAGGAAGAAAGAGAAAGAGGGAGGAAAGAAAGGAAAAAGGAAGGAAAGAAAGAAAGAAAAAGAAAGAAAAAGAAAAAGAAAGAAAGAAAAAGAAAGAGAAAGAAAGAAAGAAAGAAAGAAAGAAAGAAAGAAAGAAAGAAAGAAAGAAAGAAAGAAAGAAAGAAAGAAAGAAAAAGATCTGGGAGATAGGGAATCTGGTCTTGAGGGCAATTTGCCAGCAAAGCTTCCCCGAAACCTAAGCTGTGAGCTGGGTGAAAGATTTGTTGTGAATCAGCAGAACAGAGTAAGGGATTTGGAAGGGACCTTGGAGGTCTTCTAGTCCAACCCTCCACTCAGGCAGGAGACCCCATACCATTCTGGACAAATAGCTGTCCAATCTCTCCTTAAAAGCCTCCAGTGATGGAGCACCCACAATTTCTGGAGAAAAGTCATCCCACTGTTTAAACTGTCCTCACTGTCAGGCAATTTCTCCTTGGTTCTAGGTTGCTTCTCTCCTTGTTTAGTTTCCACCCGTTGCTTCTTATCCTGCCTTATCCCTACACCATTTCTGACTGATGGCAGTCCAGTCTCTTCTTGAAAGTCTCCAGTGATGAAGCTCCCACAACTTCCTAAGGCAAATTGTGTTCCATCGGTTGATTGCTCTCACAGTCAGAAAATTTCTCCTTATTTCTAGGTTGAATCTCTCTTGTTCAGTTTCCATCTGTTATTCCTTGTCTGGCCTTCAGGTGCTTTGGAGAATACTTGACCCCCTCCTCTCTGTGGCAGCCCCTCAAATATTGGAAGACTGCTATCCTGTCTCCCCTGGTCCTTCTCTTCACTAGACTAGCCATGCCCAGTTCCTGCAACCGTTCTTCATATGTTTTAGTCTCCAGGCCTTTGATCATCTTTGATAGATTCAGATTAACAGAGTTAGAGGGGACCTTGTAGGTCATCTAGTCCAACCCCCTGCCCAAGCAGGAGATTTCTGACAGATGGCAGTCCAGTCTCTTCTTGAAAGTCTCCAGTGATGAAGCTCCCACAACTTCCTAAGGCAAATTGTGTTCCATCGGTTGATTGTTCTCACTGTCAGAAAGTTTCTCCTTATTTCTAGGTTGAATCTCTCCTTGTTCAGTTTCCATCCATTATTCCTTGTCTGGCCTTCAGGTGCCTTGGAAAATAGCTTGACCCCCTCCTCTCTGTGGCAGCCCCTCAAATATTGGAAGACTGCTATCGTGTCTCCCCTGGTCCTTCTCTTCACTAGACTAGCCATGCCCAGTTCCTGTAACTGTGCCCTTTTTTATTTTTTGTGCCCTTCCCTTCCATCTGTGCTTTTTAACTAACAGGTCCTAAATTCTTGACGTCTTAGAAAAGGGGAAATTCCCTCTGTGCCTTTCTTGTTATGCACCAGTTCACCAAAGCTACAGAAAAACATTTCACATCAGACTAAAAATACGGATGGCGTTAATGCAGAAGAAGCAGTTTTGCTCAGTGGTTCTTTTCCAGTTTGGGGTTTTTTTGCTGGTCATGTTTTGCAGGACATAGGTAGTCCTCGACTTATGACCGTTATGCATTCCCACAGTCACGTGATTAAAATTTGGGGGCTTGCCAATGGGCATGTACTGTGCTTATAACCGGGGACACCCAGCTTAAAAAATGCTTTTTGGGGTAAATTTTGAGCTGCAAAAGGACAGTTTACTCCTCTCCTTGTTTTTTCTACTCTCTGAAACCAATTAGCATTTTTTGGGGGTCATAATTTTAAGTTTTGGAAAAATTAGCTGTTGAGAAAAATTACTTGCTAAGTTTGAGATAAGTTAATAGCTGGAAAAATAGTGGTTCAAAGATACGACCGGAGTTGGTGGGTGGACGAAATTAAATTGCTGTGTGGGCTAAATTTCCATGCTTTTATTTGTTTGTTTGCAAACAGAACTGCAAGTCCTCAACTTACAACAGTTAGTGACCGTTCGAAGTTACAACGGGACTGAAAAAAATAACTTACGACCGTTTTTCACACTTACAACCATTGCAACGTCCCCATGGTCGCGCGATCAGAATTCGGAGGCTTGGCAGCTGACTCATATTTATGACGGTCGCAGTCGTCCTGGGGTCACGTGATCCCCTTTTGAGACCTTCTAACAAGCCACGACAATGGGGAAGCCAGATTCACTTAACAACCATGTTACTAATTTAACAACTGCAGTGATTCGGTTAACAAAAGTAGCAAGAGAAGTCGTAAAACAGGGCATAATTCACTTAACAAATGTTTCGCTTAGCAAACAGGAATTTTGGGCTCAGTTGTGATTGTAAGTTGAGGGCTACCCAGGGGTGGGTTCTGACTTACCTCGCTGCCGGTTTGCTTCCTGACGTGCCGCGCGACGCGCAGTGCTAAAAACCCAATGCTAAAAAACAAGATGGCGGTGCCTATGGTGCCGTCAAGAGAGCCAGTTCAGGGGCGTGTCCAGCCAACCATCGCTGCCGGAGCGGGGGGAAATTCCCGCTACCGGTTCTATAGAACCGGTCCGAACCGGCAGGAAACCACCACTGGGGCTATTTGTATAGTTTTATGCTCTATGTGGCATCCTCAGAGCCCGTTTACACCGGTGCTTCTATTTTAATCTCTTTTTAAGGCCTTTTGTGCCAGTTGAAGATGTGCTAAGATGATCTGGTAATTGTGGAAGAATAGATGAAAACTTGGGTTCGTAACCTTTTTTGAAGAATTTTGGAACTTCTTTTTTTTGAATGATTAAACATCCGGTTTGAAAAGTGGTTAGCAGCCGATTCAAAGTAAATATTTGAAATGGTTTCCCGTTCATAAAACAAAACCAAACAGATGTACATTTTTGGCAATAAAATCTGTTTATGTTGTTGGCTTGCCTTATGACATGCTTTTTTTTTTATTCTCAAGCTTATTCTTGCATTTTATTCCCATCTGGCACTTTTAAGATTTTAAAAGCGAAATCTATCATACTTCTGATCTTCCTTTTTTTTTTAACTCTCACAACAGCCCTGCAAGGTAGATTAAGCTGAGAAATAACAATTGCTTTTAGAGTCTTCCTACAGGGAATCTTCGATTTACAATCATTCCTTTAAGTAACCGTTCGAAGTTATTACGGCACAGAAAAAAGTGACTTATAACCAGTCCTTACACTTACAAACGTCACATTCCCCCACAGTCACGTGATCAAAATTTGAATCCTTGGCAACTGGCATGTACTTATGACAGTTTTGCAATCTCCCGGGGTCTTGTAATCGCCAGTTGCAACCTTTCTTGTCACTTTCCAACAAGCAAAGTTAATGTTGGGAAACTGGATTGGCTTAATGAGTGTAATTTGCTTAACGACGGCAGTGGTTCGACCGTGGCAGAAAAGGTCGTAAAAATGGGCCTGACTCACTTAAGAACCGCCTTGCTTACCGACAGAAATTCTGGCCCCAATTGTGGTCGTAAGTTGAAGTCTGCATTGTCTTCAATATTGAGAGGAAGGCTCAACCCCTCAGTCCTATCACCATTAAATTACAGATTAACAGAGTTGGAAGGGACCTTGTAGGTCATCTAGTCCAACCCCCCCCCTCAAGCAGGATACTCTATACCATTCCAGACAAATGGCTGTCCAGTTTCTTCTAAAGCCTTGAGTTCTGGATTTTGAATAATAATTACATTATTAGGCAAGATACATTGACAAATTAATGTGGAATAGTAATCAGGAATGATCAATAGAACAGCTTAATCGTATATTGTAAACACTGGGCATACATTTTATTTAAAAAAAGGAACTGAATTTGCAGGTAAGAGTTGTTTGTTTTAAGTCAGAGACACAGACAAAACAAGTCAAGGAAGTTTGATTGAATTTCTCAGTCGTCTTCTTCCTTGTCTATTATTATTATTTTTTAAAATGTGTTCTTCAAGGATTATTCAGCGAGTAAATTGTCTCATTCCTCTTTTGGATTTTTTGCTTCTCTCGGCATAAAGTATCCATTATATTTAATAAAACACCAGGTGTTGGAAATGGCCATTTTTCACACTGATGACCATTACATGATGGTCACTTAATCAAAATTCAGACGCTTGGCAACCGACTCACGTTTACAACGGTCGCAGAGTCCTGGGGTCCTATCGTGATCCCCTTTTCTGACAGACAAAGTCAAGGGGGAAGCCAGATTCACTTAACAACCGTGTTACTAATTTAACAACTGCGGCGATTCACTTAATGACTGTGGCGAGAAAGATCGCAAAATGGGACAAAACTCGCTTAACCAATCTCTCGCTGGGCTCAATTGGGGTCGTGAAATCGAGGATTACCCGTAACAATGAAGGGGACCGGCTAAGGGCTGGGGATGGTTTAATGGATTATGGGTTTTTTTTCTTGCTGGTCCCCTTATCTTCTGATCTTCGAAGACAGCACAGTTCCCTTGTCATCTTCTCAAGATGCTCCCATCCCCAAAAAACCTGCACCAAATCCTTTTAAAATGAGATCAGCCTTTTTCTTCCAACTAAGCGTGGGAAGAGACCCCGGTTTATTTTCCTCTGCAAACTTGAAACACAAACAAGTTGTGTTTGCAAGCTGGAATCTCCTTTCTCAAAACTTCTCTCTTCAATTCTTGGCCTTTCCTGTAGCTCTCTCTCTCCATCCCACCCCCCCAGCTACCCAGGAAAAAAAGCGGGGGGAGCCAAACTGGGCACAAAACTCTGGAATGGCAGAATTTCAAATAAATCTCGGGTGTTTGGAAATGGTTTGCGTCTTCTTTCCTCCAAATGCAGAGGCTTTCTTGGAAGAGCATCGAAGGGCAATGGGTGTCCTTTCCAACTTCCAGACTAATGTGGTCATTCTTCCAGTTCTAATTTTGGAAGAGCTGAGTGATAGAATAACAGAGTTGGAAGGGACCTTGGAGGTCTTCTAGTCCAACCCCCTGCTCAAGCAGGAGACTCTATACCAGTGGTTCCCAACCTTGGCAACTTGAAGATGTCTGGACTTCAACTCCCAGAATTCCCCAGCCAGCGAATGTTGGCTGGGGAATTCTGGGAGTTGAAATCCAGACATCTTCAAGTTGCCAAGGTTGGGAAACACTGCTCTATACCATTCCAGACAAATGGCTGTCCAGTTTCTTCTAAAGCCTCGAGTTTTGGAGCACCCACAACATCTGGAGACAAGCTGTTTTCACTGATCAATTGTTCTCACCGTCAGAAAATTCCTCCTTAGTTCTAGATTGCTTCTCTCCTTGATAAGTTTCCATCCGTTTGTTTCTTCTCTTCCCTTCTGGTGCTTTGGAGAATAGGTTGTCTCCCTCTTCTTTGTGGCAGCCCCTCATATATTGGAACACTGCTATCAGGTCACCCCTAGTCCTTCTTTTCATTAAAATAGAAGCATGAAATAGAAAACCACTTCGCAAAACCATGGATGGTTTCTTCTCCTGAGGTGAGGTCCAGGTCCTTTGTTTCCCAGCAATGCATTCCTTACCTTTTGTCTCCATGAGTTTTCTGAAATTCATCTTCTTTCTTCCCATCCATGGAACAAAACTCACTTAACAAATTTATCACTTAGCAACATCAACTTTCAAACTTGAAAGTTGGACCATAAGAAAGGCTGAGCGCCAAAGAATGGAGGCCTTTGAACTATGGTGCTGGAGAAGACTCCTGCGAGTCCCTTGGACTGCAAGGCGATCCAACCGGTCGGTCCTAGAGGAGATCAACCCTGACTGCTCTTTAGAAGGCCAGATCCTGAAGAGGAAACTCAAATACTTTGGCCACCTAATGAGAAGGAAGGACTCGCTGGAGAAGAGCCTAATGCTGGGAAAGATTGAGGGCAAAAGAAGAAGGGGACGGCAGAGAATGAGGTGGCTGGATGGAGTCACTGAAGCAGTCGGCGTGAGCTTAAATGGACTCCAGAGGATGGTAGAGGACAGGAAGGCCTGGAAGAACGTTGTCCATGGTGTCGCGATGGGTCGGACACAACTTTGCAACTAACAACAACAAGCAGCATCAATTCTGGGCTCAATTGTAGTCTTAAGTTGCGGACTACCTGTATCCGAGCTGCTGCCTATGTCTTCACTTAATTGCTTTGATGCTCCGTAGAGGACATGTTGGAGATGAAGGCAGAAGGTCCTTCACCCGACTCTTGACCTCTTACATGACAAAAGCTCCTCCGTGAGATTTACTTGGCAGGAGTACAAGCATAGTTTGCCTTTACCTTTTTTTCTGGGATGTAGTCCAACTTCTCACTCGCCTCCAGTCCTGGAATTTCCTGGAATCTCCCATTCAGATGTTAATTAAGTTTGGTGCGCAATTCCCCCCCCCCCCCCGGGTATCGGACAAGGTCAGCTGGGACCGTATAAACTCAGAGGTCTTCGAACTTTGCAACTTTAAGACTTGTGGACTTCAACTGCCAGAATTCTCCAGCCAGCATAGCTGACTAGAGAATTCTGGGAGTTGAATTTCCACCAGTCTTAAAGATGCCAAGTTTGAGGACCCCTGGTATAACTGAAAGGCATGAATAAACTTAGTATGCTACATCCCCTTGGCTGCATCTTCTCTGCTCTGCTTTGCTTCCATCCTGTCAAAGAGTAAACTATAACATCTTTGGAACAATGAGGGTCTACCTTATGTTCTTTAAACAGCCTTCATGGATTTAGTATATTACATCATAACATCTTTGGAACAATGAGGGTCCACCTTATTATGTTCTTTAAACAGCCTTCATGGATTTAATATATTACATCATAACATCTTTGGAACAGTGATGATCTACCTTATGTTCCTTAAACAGCACTAAGGAATTTAATCTGTAGAGATTCTCAGTCATCCAGGTCATGGTTGTCCCAAAGGTGCTTTTTCAGGAGGCAACTGGACTTTCTGGGTTTTTTCTTTTGAAGACGTTTTGCTTCTCATCCAAGTAGCTGCTTCTACTCTGACAGGATATTGGGGAATCCTTAGGGGGGTGTGTGTGTGTGTGTGTGTGTGTGATCCTTAATGGGGGGGGAATTCTTCCATTCCCCACTATCCTGTCAGAGCTGAAGAAGCTTCTTGGATGAGAAGCTAAACATCTTCAAAAGAAAAAAAAACAAGAAAGTCCAGTTGCCTCCTGAAAAAGCACTTTTGGGGCAATGAATTTAATATACTGCATCCCTTTTATACCATCTTCTTTCCTCTGCTTCTCTTCTGTCAAAGAATAAACTGAAATCGCTTTGGGACAGTGACTTTCTACCTTATGGTCTTTAAACAGAGTTAATGAATTTAGTGTACTACATCCCCTTTACTCCGCCGTCTTTCCTCGGCTTTGCTTCTCTCCTGTCAAAGAATAAACTGTAATGGCTTTGGGACAGTGACTTTCTACCTTATGTTCTTTCATCATCTTCATCCCTGCTGTCATTTGTGTGTTTTCTTTCCCTCTGCAAACATTCCCCGAACATTATAGGCTGCTGTTTTCCTTCACTCCGTCCAGAACTGTCAGGCCAAAACAAACTTGATTTCAGGAAGCCTTTCTAGGAAAAAATGAAATAAAATTGGTTCCTTGACCAGGAAGCGATATCATGTGCATTGTAGCTTAAGTTTCTAGATCTCTCTGTTTGTTAAAATAAAAAATTAAAAAAAAAATAACAAGGAAGAAGAAAAAAACCCCTTTGGCCTGCTTGGCGAAGTAACTTTAAAAAAAAAAAGAGTTATGCAAATTTTTCCTGAAATGTCATCCTTAATCTCTTGAGCCACCGAATATGCGAAAAGCAGACTCTGTCTATCTATTCCTCCCTGCCCCCTATCCCCTTTCGCAAGCTCAGGGGGAAAAGGCCAGGACAAGTTATGGACTTGTTTGCTTTTAAACACCCATATTTCACAACCGGAGGAAAACTTTGATCCCCGACTTTTAGCGTTTCCTTTTCTCCTTCTTTCCTTTCGGCTGCGGTTGTGGAAATGGGGTTGGGGGCGTGGGTCGGTTGCTCAGAGACGCACATAAGGACCCCAACTCACTGGGGCTGTCTGGGGGTCAAGCCAAGACATCTCTCTCCCCTTCCCCATCTTCCAGAACAGGGGTCTCCAACCTTGGCAACTTTTAAGACCTGTGGACTTCAACTCCCAGAAGCAATTCTGGGAACTGAAGTCCACAAATCCTATCCTGGGTTCCAAGTTTTCCATTCCCTTCTCCCTCTCCCCCAACAGAGAGGAGGGGGGTCAGCTGTTCTCTATGGCACCAGAAAGCCAAACAAGGAATAATGGATGGAAGCTGACCAAGGAGAGATTCAACCTGGAAGTGAGGAGAAACTTTCTGACAGTGAGAGAGACCAACCAGTGGAACAGCTTGCCAGCGGAGGTTGTGAGAGCCCCAACACTTGCGACCTTCAAGGGGAGACTGGACTGCCATCTGTCTCAAATGCTGTAGGAACTCCTGCTTGAGTAGGGGGTTGGACTAGATGACCTACAAGGCCCCTTCCAACTCTAATAATAAATCTAAAAATAAATCTAAAATCTAAATCTCCCAATTGTCCAGAATAACAGAGTTATATATTTATTTCGTTCTTATTCACTGTTATTTCTACTCTTTGAGGACTGTGTGCTGTCAGCAACAGACAGAGCGTAGAATAGAATATAGAATAACAGAGTTGGAAGGGACCTTGGAGGTCTTCTAGTCCAACCCGCTGCTCAAGCAGGAATCTTCTAGGAGGCAGCATTAGATGATAGTAGATATACCTAGAAGAATATATTATATATTTAATTATGGCTAAAGGGAAGCTGTAAGTTTAAGAATAGCACCGATGTTGGAATGAAGTCAGGGTTTTGGGTTGGAATGAAGTCAGGGTTTTGGATTGCTCGTCTGTTAACCACATAATGGATTAGGATGAAAAGTACTCAGGGAAGAACAAGAGGGAGGAAGAGGAAGTAGAAAGGAAGGGGGGAGAGGCAGGAGGGAAGTAGGTAAGAGGGAGAGAAGGAGAAAGAAGGTAGAGGGAAGAGAAGGAGATTGAGGGGAGTAATATGAAATATAGAAGGAAAACAGATGGGAGATAAAAGTATAAAAGGTGCAAATTTAGGATATTTGTTTATGGCATTTTGAATAAATGTATAAGTATGTAATGTTTTGATATAATGGTATATGTATGGATGCAAAGTTTGTGTGGGGTGGGGAACAGGAATCTTATACCGTTCCAGACAAATTCTTGTCCAATCTCTTCTTAAAAACCTCCAGTGTTGGAGGACCCACAACTTCTGGTGGCAAGCTGTTCCACTGATTAATTGTTCTAACTGTCGGGAATTTTATCCTGTCCACTTCTGGTGTGCAGGGTTTCCAAGAAACCTCAACAAGGTGGGAGAATTTAGGCTTTGAAGCCATGTCTAAATCGAGGCCACCCCGGTTGGCTCGAAATGAGTTGGAGAGACGAAAAAGCAGAGGGTGAAAGAGGAGAGGAGGAAGAGGAAGAAGAAAAGAGCCTGAGAGAGATTTCAATTTGATAATAATCCTTTGCTCATCGTGCCCAAAGTGCTGCCGGCCACTGGATTAGTCACTATTCTGGAATTTATAATCTCTGCAAAGCGACCTTGACAAAAGGCCTGTGGCACCAGGTCAGTTTTCAAGGGCCAGGTAGACAACGTGAATTCGCAGAAGAGGGCGTGGGCCAAGATAAAAAGCAATCTCTTTATTTGGGGTGGAATGTGCAAATTGCTTCAGAGACTTCCCGCTGGCGTGGGCGACGGGCCCTCGGGACTCCGGCCGGTCATCATTTGGACTTTTCTAGCCTGATTTTTGCCGTTTGCCAATGATTGAAACTTCTGAATTGACGGGAATCCTGGTTTTTATTTTCTCCGGTGAAAAGGATAGAAGGGGCAGGTCAACGCTTTAAGGGGTTGGATTTTTCCTTTTCTTAAAATGTCATTTTATTAATAAAGGCTTTGAGAAAAAGAAAAGAAAAACTAACACAAATGAATATAAAGTAAGAACAGAGCAACAGAACAGAATAGCAGAGTTGGAAGGGACCTTGGAGGTCTTCTAGTCCAACCCCCTGCTCAGGCAGGAAACTCTATACCACTTCAGACAAATGGTTGTCCAATCTCTTCTTCAAAACTTCCAGTGTTGGAGCATTCACAACTTCTGGAGGCAAATAGTTCTAACTGTCAGAAAAGGGTTGAAAAGGAAAAGGCTTGGTTTGCAAACTGCCATGCCTTGATCCTCTCTACTTCAAAAACCATAAATCGTAAGTTCAGGTTTTTTTCCTACAAAAAGCGGGTTTCCAATCAGCAATAAAACATCAGTAATTGTCTTTACCCTAACCAAAGAAGGTATTTTAGCCATCTCTGCAAGTTTCATCAGAACAGAACAGAATAACAAGAGTTGGAAGGGACCTTGTAGGTCATCTAGTCCAACCCCCCCGCCCAAGCAGGAGACCCTACACCATTTCTGACAGTCCAGTCAGAAGGATGGCAGTCCAGTCTCTTCTTGAAAGCCTCCAGTGATGAAGCTCCCACAACTTCCGAAGGCAACTTCTGTCCCATGGGTTGATTGCTTTCTCTGTCAGAAAATTTCTCTTTATTTCTAGGTTGAATCTCTCCTTGTTCAGTTTCCATCCATTATTTCTTGTCTGGCCTTCAATATCTTTTGAAGTGACCTCTAATTACTTTGTTGTAGGGACCTCCCTATAGACAGATCCTAAACACAGATAGTCCCCGACTTACGACCTCAGTCAAGCCCAAACCTGGTATGTCTGTTTCCTTTTTTCCCCTCAGCTAATGAAATTACAGCAGTAAGAGAAATATTTCATGCTTTTTTGGGGTGCATGATCTATTATTTACAATGTGCAGAATATTGCACTTTTGGCAAGCCGGCCGTGGGAAAATGTTTCAAAAAAAAAGTTGATATTAAGGTATCATTTTCTCCTTCAAATATGTTGTATTTTGGAGCGATTTAAGCGATTGTGACCGCCCTGTCCTGTTCGAACGGATCTTTGCAACGATGAGTAGCTGCTGAAACGCTCTTTAAAATCATTACTGGTGCAAGTTACTTGCCAAATCGAAACGATCGTTTTAAATATCCGGAGGGAAAGGTGTGAAACGGGCATGGATTTTTAAAATAAATTTGGCACCTGTCATGGCATGCTTTGAATTTTATTGGCGCTGGCAGGCGAAAGATTGACTGGCCAGGTAACAGGAAAAAAACCCACAAAATAATGATTTGAAGCTGTGCCAGCCAGATGATTAGCATTAATTAGGTTGGCACACCGAAGATGAGTGGCAGAGAACAAATACTACATGGAGAAGATTTACATCTTGGTATTTGCATTTAAGTAATTCAAGATAAGGTGAGGTAGAAGTGCTTTTTCTGCCCGAAAGGAAGGGCAAAACCGTGCCATGCGGAAAAATCCAGGAAAAAGCAAGTTTGGCAACTTGGCATCTCATCTTTTTCTAACCTCCAAAACTGGGTTCATTTCCATTATTTATTTATTTATTTATTTATTTGGTTGTTCTTATAGGCCGCCCATATCCCACAGGACTCAGGGCGGCGTACAACAATGGAAAGAACAATCATAATACATAAAAATGACAATTTAAAATGATTACAAAAATTAAAACACATCATCATTCGTACAAGGGGAATTGAGCTGTATTTCACCAGTATAGAAGCACTCAGTGCACATGCAAAGCAATAGAATAGTAATAATAATAATAATAATAATAATAATAATAATAATAATAATAATAATAATAATAATAATAATAATAATAATAATAATAATAATAATACCAATAAGAGGGGGAGTAGATAAGAAGGATAAATAATAATACTACAGCCATACTACATGGGTAAATATACATAGACATTAGACGGCACTGTAAGAATTAGGTGTCACCCTAAATATCATTAGGGTGATATTTCCCCCCCCCTCTGTTTTTATTATTAAGTTCATCCACATTTAGTGACCAAAATTGGGACTGGCAAACTAGATCTGTTAAGCGAAGCGGTTACTAAGTGAAACCGAGATTCTTCATCAGCTTTCCTCGGCTATACAGATCTGTGAAGGTTGTTGAGATTATTGGTGGCATACTTACTTTTTCCTCATTTAGGGACCATTCATCGTCGTATAATGGTGAATGGTCATTAAATGAGGCAGTTGCCAGGCGAGGACTATATATGGGTGGAGGGGCTGGATGCCTAACCCCACATAATCACAGGAAGACTTCTGAATTTATTTATTCATAGGTTCATTTTTAAAATTTATATGCCATCAGAAATGGTGTAGGGCCGTGATGGCGAACCTATGGCACGCATGCCCAAAGTGGCAAGTGAAGCCATGTCGCCCGGCATGCGCGGCCTGGCCTGTTCATCTTCTGGGTTTTTGGTGCGCATGCGTGCTCAATGATCACCTGTCTGCGCAGGCAGCAGTGTCAAAAACTGGTGTGCACATGCGCACTGGCCAGCTGATTGTCAGGCGGGCATGCGCGCTAGAACTCAGAATTTCGGCTCTTCTGGAGTGCGGCCCCAACAAGCGCGCGTCACGTGATCAAAATCCAGATGCTTGTAACTGGCTCATATTTATGATGGTCACAGCGTCCTGGGGTCACGTGATCCCCTTTTGCCACCTTCTGACATGCAAAGTCGACGAGGACGCCAGATCCACTTAACAACCGTGTTACTAATTTAACCAGTGCAAGTATTCACTTAACAGCAGTGGCAAGAAAAGTCGTAAAATGGGGCAAAACTCGCCTAACAAATGTCCCTTCCAACTCTGTTATTCTATTCTGTTCTGTTCTATTCGCTTAACAACCATGTTCCTAACTTGAGCACTGCAGCAATTCATTTAATGACGGCGGCGAGAACGGCTGTTAAAATGGAGCCAAGCTCGCTGAGCAATGAAAATTTGGGGCTCAATTGTGGTCGTACGTCGAGGACTACCTGTAGCACAGCCTTCAATGGCCATGCGCCCCGATAAGTACATGGTTCGCACAGCTGAGGAAGCAACACAACGTTGGGCGAGAGTTGTTTTGCAAACTTGATTGGCACTTCGGGAAGGGAGAGGCAGTGACAGCTTGTATCTTGGTCCAGTTCAGCTCGTTTTCTTGCTCTGTAAAGTTGGGCACGGCAGCTTTTTATTTGTCCGCAAAAATCAGCTGGTTTCACAACTGAGATGGGGTTTTGCTTTTGACAGAGTAGACGGGACACCTTCCAGATGTCTGGAGGATATAATTGGGGAACTGCAACACCTCAAATTGTCTAGGAAGTTTGACTGCAGCTGGCCCAGCCTGGTTAAAAGGCTGGAGGGACGGGGAAGGTCGGTGAAGACCAGTTGAAACCACATCCTTAGTCGAAGAGAACTGATCTTTCCCTCTGTTCCTTTCTGTTCCCTTCTGGCCTTCTGTTCATTGCCATCGTTGTTCTGCTGTGCGGTGCCCGTTTTTTGCATTCCTTCTTTGTTTTCAATCATTGCAAACTGCAATTCTGCTGGATGTATCAAGCGACATACACATTTAATAAATTGTGGTTTGTCAGCCAGATATTTAGATTGGATTTGGCATTGTTATCCACCCGTCGAGCCCTTCCCGAGAATCTGGGATAGGCAGATGTGGATGTTTGATGATGTTAAAGTCTCGTCTCAGGATGTAAGCTGTTTCTAGTAAAGCTACCATTTGCAATTGACCGATGGGGATTTTGTCAATAATGGTTCATCACAGTCATCCAGATGTTCAGACTGAATTTGGCATTTCCCCCCCACCTATCCAGTCCTTCCCCAGGACCTGAGATAGCCAGATGTGAATGTTTAGTGTGAAAGGTCTCTTCGCAGGATGTAAGCTGTTTCCTAGTAAAGCTGCCTTTTGCAATTGACCGATGGGGATTTTGTCAATGCCAATAGTGTCTCAGTGGTGCTCCAGATGTTTTGGGACTGCACCCAAGGCGCCTATTACCACTGGTCCTCTTACTATTATCTATCAAAACCCTTGGTATTGCTCTTTGACCCACACTTTGGAACGAGTAATGATGTACTGAAATATTTTAGAGCCGTGTTTGTCAAAATTGGTAAATGTAAGACACGTGGACGTCAATTCCCAGAATTCCCCAGCCGGCACTCCATCTTAAAGTTGCCAAGTTTGGGAAACACTGTTTTAGAGGCACCTCTGTTTTTTTTAAGGCATTTAGATCTGTTTTTGAATGCTGTTGTTACCAATAGGTGCATACCTCTGCTTTAAAAACAAAAACAAAAAAACCCCACAAATATTTAAATTGTTTTGAAACTCTTAAACACTCACTTGGTGGATCAAGGAATCGAGAGGGATTCAGTTTAGCCAATGGACTACTAATCTTGCCCTTACAACAAGACAGGCTTTGAGTTTCCCAAAAGCAAAGGCAACCAGAGAAAGGTTATGAACCGTTTAAAAAATAATAATATTTTGTGTGTACTTCTCTGCATAAGCGCTTTAAGTGTATAGCATTTTTGGATTTCGAGTTTAAAAACTGCTTCTGAGCAAGCAGGGTTTTGTGCATGGTGCGCACCACTCTGCAAACTCGAGCTAAACGCAACTTTGGCCCAGGGTTGCAGAGTTGCAGAAAACAGCTGTGTAACCCCTGGGGAAAAAAAACTTTAAAGGAATTTCTGCAAAGTTGCTCCGTGCCTCTCCCAAAACCGTGTTTCCTTTGACTCTGAAACAAAATGCAGCCTTATCAATGCAGTTGGTCCTCATCTACTGCAATTTGCAGCAGAATTTCCATTTGCTAAGCAAGGCAATTGCTCCTGATTTTATTACCTTTTTTCGCCACAATGGCTAAGCAAATCCTTGCCGTTTTTCACACTTAACATCCCCATGGTCAGGTGACCAAAACCCAGACGCTTGGCAGTTGGCTCATATTTATGACGGTTGCAGCGTCCTCCCCAGGATCATGTGATTCTCTTTTATGACCATCTGACAGACAAAATTAACGAGGAAGCCAGATTCACTTAACAACCGTCTTGCTAACGTAACAACTGCAGTGATTCACTGAACGATGATGCCAAGGAAGGTTGTAAAATGGGGCAAAATTCACTTAACAGCCATCTTGTTTAGCAACATTTTTTTTGGCTCAATTGTGATCTTAAGTCGAGAACCACCAAAGTGTATTTCTTAATTTTATTCCCCATTTTACTCTCTGTTTTTGTAGATTTTCCAGTAATGTGTAACATTCCTTGACTTCTGTCTCCTTTCAAAATGCATGTCTGTTTTTATTTGCAAAACTTCTGTTCCTCTGTTTTCTTTTCAAACGGAGTCTCTCTCTCCTTTTAAAATCCCAAATCCGACTTTTTCCTTCTCAATTTACCCAAATCCGTTGGGTTCTTCAATAATCCTCAACCTTGATTTTATTCCCTTATTTTAATTGCTCCAGATAAGCAGGTTGTGATTTTGCTTCCCTGGTCCCCATCATTTTTCTTCTCTTTCTTCCAGTATTTTTTAGTCTGAATTGCTCTACAGCAGAGCCACGTCCAAAAGCTTTTGATGGGAGGGATTGTTGAGTTGTTGAAGGTGGTGCCAAAAATAGAATTAAGTGATAATTAAGTCTGTTCTTGGTTGTCTTTCGGTTTTGGGCATGTAAAGGGTTACATGGCTTTCATGCAGCCTAGCATTAAATTCCTTTTTCCCTGTGAAAGTCTGGCTTAGCAAGTTCAAGCAATTTATTTTGTGCTTCGTAATTCTTTTGAAACAGTAGTTGCTCCATTCTGTGCTATTTCCTCCTATAATCATCTGTATTTTACTATTATCTCTGTGTTTTTCTCCCCGCCCCCAAATATATACGATTCATTTGATTTCTCATCGTGCCTTTCCTTCATGTAAATATTCCCTGCGGGTGGATTCGAAGTTCTAAATATGATGTTTTATAGTTGATTTCACTTAAAAGTTGTATCTGGCTCATTTATTATCCGAAATTGCTAAGAATCCTTTTTCCGTGCCCTTTTCATTTGCCAGGAAGTAATCCCCGTTTATCGTTTCGTCTTTTTTATTTTGTGTACCGGGATAGAATAGAATACAATTTTTTATTGGCCAAGTGTGATTGGACACACAAGGAATTTGTCTCCGGTGCATATGCTCTCAGTGTACATAAAAGAAAAGATACGTTCATCAAGAATCATAAGGTACAACATTTAATGATTGTCCGGGTACAAATAAGCAATCAAATCATAATAGGAACCAGTCAATATAAATTGTAAGGATACAAGCAACAAAGCTACAGTCATACAGTCATTAGTGGGAGGAGATGGGTGATGGGAACGATGAGATGATTAATAGTAGTGCAGACTTAGTAAATAGTTTGACAGTGGTGAGGGAATTATTTGTTTAGCAGAGTGATGGCGTTCGGGAAAAAACTGTTCTTGTGTCTAGTTGTTCTGGTGTGCAGGGCTCTATAGCGTCGTTTTGAGGGTAGGAGTTGAAACAGTTTGTATCCAGGATGCGAGGGGTCTGTAGATATTTTCACGGCCCTCTTTTTGACTCTTGCAGTGTACAGGTCCTCAATGGAAGGCAGGTTGGCAGCAATTGTTTTTTCTGCAGTTCTAATTTTCCTCTGAAGTCTGTGTCTGTCTTGTTGGGTTGCAGAACCAAACCAGACAGTTATAGAGGTGCAGATGACAGACTCAATAGTTCCTCTGTAGAAGTGTATCAGCTGTAGAATTCTCTGTAGAATTCCGTATCAGGGATACGGAATATATTTCCTTATCATCCTTACGATTCACTAAAGATTTTCAGATTTTGCCCTGAGAATTTTAGAGAGAATTTTAACAGCTTACAGAGAGCAAGGAAGAGAATCAATATCTGTTCCAAATTTCAAGAGCAAACATGTGCATTTTTAAATGTTTTAACTGAGATATTGGTGGGGTGAAATTATTTTGTTCTGCTTGACCCAACCTTAGAACTAAGGAGAAACTTCCTGACAGTTACAACAATTAACCAGTGGAACGGCTTGCCACCAGAAGTTGTGGGTGCTCCATCAGTAGAGGTTTTAAAGAAGATATTGGACAACCATTTGTCTGAAATGGTATAGGGCTTCCTGCCTGAGCAGGGGGTTGGACTAGAAGACCTCCAAGGTCCCTTCCAACTCTGTTATTCATGATGTGACGGCCGAGAATTAAGACTTGTTTGAATTATTCTGTAACTGATGCTCACCCCCCAAATTATATTTATAATACACGGATCTACAGTTATATAGTCTGCGGCAAGAAAGGTAGTAAAACGGAGCAAAATTCACCTAACAACCATCTTGCTTAACAACATGTTGGACTCAATTGTGGTCATAAGTCGAGGACCACCTGTATATAATAATAATAATAGAATTGGAAGGGACCTTGGAGGTCTTCTAGTCCAACCTCCTGCTTAGTCAGGAAATCCTACACCACTTCAGACAAATGGTTATCCAACATCTTCTTAAAAACTTCCAGTGTTGGAGCATTCGCAACTTCTGGAGGCAAGTTGTTCCACTGATTAATTGTTCTAACTGTCAGGAAATTTCTCCTGAGTTCTAAGTTGCTTCTCTCCTTGTTTAGTTTCCACCCATTGCTTCTTGTTCTACCCTCAGGTGCTTTGGAGAATAGTTTGACTCCCTCTTCTTTGTGGCAACTCCTGAGATATTGGAAGGCTGCTTTCATGTCTCCCCTGGTCCTTCTTTTCATTAAACTAGTCATACCCAGTTCCTGCAACCGTTCTTCATATGTTTTAGTCTCCAGTCCCCTAATCACCTTTGTTGCTCTTCTCTGCACTCTTTCCAGAGTCTCAACATCCTTTCTACATCGTGGCGACCAAAACTGAATGCAGTATTCCAAGTGTGGCCTTACCAAGGCATTATAAAGTGGTATTATTACTTCACGTGATTAAAAATATGAACAAATTATTAAATGTAATTACTTCAAGTAATTGAAAATTACTTCACGTGTTCATATTAAAAATATGGACAAATTAATGTGCCACGATCAGTGTTCCCTTTCGTGGTGCGTTGAGAAAATTTTCTCCAGGACGAAAGAGTTCCCATTCCTGGTTTCTTCAGCTCCCTTTGAAGTGGGGAAAAAGAAGAAGGGGGGAAAAAATTCTGCTTTTGCTCTAAGGTTTTATATTCCAGAGCAGGGAGGCATTAGTTAAAAGCGCCTGGTAGGAAACTGGATTGCAAAATCAGGTCTTGAGATTGACCAATGACTTGTTAAACCAACATTCTGTTGAGACTTGCGAATCCGTCGGGCTGTCTAAAGATTAACATCTAGGACTCTGGTTTTGCTGCTGCTTCTTCTTCCTCCTCCTCTTCCTCATTTCCTCCCAGTCCGGGGCTTGAAATGGGATGGCAAGATGACCCCCCCCCCTCCCGGAGACCAGGGTGTCTGCTCCCCTCTTCTCCTTCCGACTTCAGTACAGCTAGTTTTTGACTTGCAACAGTTCATTTAGTGACCAAGTTAATAATGGCTCTGAAAAAAGTGACTTAGGACGACCATTTTTCTTTCTACTTCCAACCTTTTGTAAGCGTCCCTGTGATCGTGTGAACAAAATTCAGATGCTTGGCAACTGGTTCATACTTATGACCAGGGGTAAAATGCTACCGGTTCAGCCCGGTTTGGGCGAACTGGTAGCAGCAGCTCGCTGGTGGTTCGGAGAACTGGTGGCAACCGCGGGAGACTCCGCCCACCCGCCCGGATGTCGCCATTTTCTTTTTTTAACCCTCTGCGCATGCGCAAAGCCTTCTGCGTATACACAGAGGGTGAAAAAGCGAGTATGACGGAGGCACGCGTGAAGCGCGCGTGCGAAACACAAAGTGCACGCTTCCGAACCAGTAGGGAAATTAAGTAGATTTCACCGCTGCTTATGACTGTTACCTTGCAAACCTTTTGACAAGCAAAACCCATGGGGAAGACAAATTCACTTAACAACTATGTTACTGACTTCTCAGCTGCAATGATTCACTTAACAACCGAAGCAAAAAAGGTGGTAAAATGCGGCAAAATTCACTTAATAAATGTTTCACTTATAAGCAGAAATTTTGGGCTCAATTGTGGTCGTACGTCGAGGACTACCTGTAATATACCTGTACAGGTAGCCCTCAACTTACAGCAGTTCCTTTAGCGGCCGTTCAAAGTTACGATGACTCGGTAAAAGGAGACTTGGGACCTGTTTTTCACACTTACGACCATTGCAACATCCTTGCGGTCATGCGATCAAAATTTGGACGCTGGGCGACTGACTCGTAGTTACGACGGTTCCAGTTTCCAAGGGGTCATGTGATCCATTTCTGTCAAGCAAAATCAATGGGGGGAGCCCGGATTCACTCAACGACCGCGTACCTAACTGAACAACTGCAGCGATCCACTTAACAACCGTGGCAAGCGAAGTCGTAAAATAGCAATAGCACTTAGACTTATATACCGCTTCATAGTGCTTTACAGCCCTCTCTAAGCGATTTACAGAGTTCAGCATATTGCCCCCCAACAATCTGGGTCCTCATTTTACCCACCTCGGAAGGATGGAAGGCTGAGTCAACCTTGAGCCGGTGAGATTTGAGCAGCTGAACTGCTGAACTAGCAGTAGCCTGCAGTGCTGCATTTAACCACTGCACCATCTCGGCTCTTATGGAGCAGATCTCAAGGAACAACTGTCTCGCTTAGCACTTGGCATTCACTCAAGAGCCCGATTGGGCTTATTATCAGGGGATGTCTTATTTTGGGGAAAACGAGAGAGAGAGAGGGAGGGAGGGAGGGAGGGAGGGATGGATAGATGATAGATAGATAGATAGATACCGCGTTTTCCCAAAAATAAGACCCTGTCTTATATTTTTTCGAACCCTGAAATAAGCACTTGGCCTTATTGCCATACACTCAAAAGCCCGATTGGGCTTATTATCAGGGGATGTCTTATTTTGGGGGAAACAGGGTATATATATATATATATATACCCACCCTGGGTGAACGAGAACGAGTCATGAAGTGTGTTGCAAGCTTTATGAAACGGGCTCTGTCTTATCGCTCCCAGCTGCGTCCTCTCCTACCCCCCCCCCTCCTGCCCTTCCCAGACGTGGCTGGTTTTGTCTGAGCTGCATCCTTCCAAACCAGTTTTCTGAGGGGGTTCAGATGGGCAACAGAGACAGATAATGCAATCCAGCAAAAATGCACCGTGGCAGTCTCGTGTCTTCCCCCCCCCCCACCCCCACCCTTTCAAAGAGCTGTTCAGCAGTCTCGGTCTGCCACCTAGACTGGTGGTAGTGTATTTTTCGATTTTATTTTTTTTATTTTTACTTCCTCCTGTACTCGACACTTCTTCTCTCTGCGTTGGCAGGACAAATGCCCGCAAAAAAATCAAACAGCCACAGCTTGGAGTTTGAATGTTGTGAAAGATTGCTAGCTTTATAAAAAAAGAAAGAGAGAGAATTTATATTATCTTTTTTTTATTCTTGCGGTCATCGAGGGCGAAGAAGCTATTGAGTGCTTGTTTTGCTTAATCTGGCTGGCATCTCACCAACCAGCCGAGATATATAAGTACACCAACAAATTGGAGGGGGAAATGGCTGTTGTGTAGCTCAACCTTTTGTCAATCGATCGGTGATTAGATTAGAATTAGAATTCTTTATCTTGGCCAAGGGTGATTGGACACAGGAGGAATTGGTCTCCGGTTCATAAGCTCTCAGTGTACATGCAAGCAACAAATGATAAATCATGATCCACTTAACAACCTTATTTACTGAGTGTTATAATATTTACTGAGTGTTTTTATTTGTTCTGGTCTCTGTAATACATTGATTGATTGATTGATTGATCATAATACAATAGAATAGAATTAGAATAGAATTCTTTATTGGCCAAGTGTGATTGGACAGACAAGGAATTTGTCTTCGGTGCATAAGCTCTCAGTGTTCATAAAAAATACATTCATCAAGAATCATAAGATACCACACTTAGTGATAGTCATGCATAGGATATTAAATAAGCAATCAAATCATACTAGGAAACTAAATAAAGCAATATAAATCGTAAAGATGCAAGAAACAAGGTTATAGTCATAAGTAGAAAAGGAGATAGGTAATAGGAAGGATGAGAAGAATAATAGTAATGCAGTCTTAGTAAATAGTTTGACAGTGTTGTGGGAATTACCATAGTTATTTAGCAGAGTAATGGGATGGGGGGGGGAACTGTCCTTGTGTCTAGTTGTTCTGATGTGCAGTTCCCTATAACATCGTCTTACAATCATCGTAAATCGTCAGAGACGATACTCAGTGATAGTCTAGAATGCTAAATAAAAGCAATCAACGTAAATCATCAGATGCAACAACAAAGGGATAGTTATAAGACGTTAAAGGAATAGGTAGTAGGAAAGATGAGGAGGATAATAGAAATACAGCCCTACTACGTGGTTTAATATCTGAGGGCATAAGACAGTGTTGTGGGAATTACTTGTTCAACAGAGTGATGCATTGGGGAAAAAAATTATGCCTAAGTGTTATGGCATGCAATGCCCTCTTGCCGTGTCCCGAGGGGAGAAACGAAAAGAGTTTATGTCCAGCATGTGAGGATATTTGTAATATTTGATATTTATCCACCCTCTTTCTGGCTCGGGCCGTATACAGGTCTTCAGTGGAAAGCAAGCTGATTGCAATAGTCTTTGGAGTTGGAAGAGACCTTGGAGGTCTTCTAGTCCAACCCCCTGCTTAGGCAGGAAACCCTACACCACTTCAGACACATGGTTATCCAACATCTTCTTAAAAACTTCCAGTGTTGGAGCATTCACAATTTCTGGAGGCAAGCTGTTCCACTGATTAATTGTTCTAACCGTCAGGAAATTTCTCCTTAGTTCTAGGTTGCTTCTCTCCTTGGTTAGTTTCCATCCATTGCTTCTTGTCTTGCCTTCAGATGCTTTGGAGAGTAGGGTGACCCCCTCTTCTTTGGGGCAGCCCCTTAGATATTGGAACCCTGCTATCATGTCACCCCTAGTCCTTCTTTTCATTAAAGTAATCAAGAAGAGGCCCAACCTAGAATTAAGGAGAAATTTCCTGGCAGTGAGAACATTTAGTGGAACGGCTTGTCTCCAGAGGTTGTGGATGCTCCATCACTGGAGGCTTTCAAGAAGAGACTGGACAGCCATTTGTCTGGAATGGGATAAGTTCTCCTGCTTCAGCAAGGGGTTGGTCTAGAAGACCTCCAAGGTTCCTTCCAACTCTGTTATTCACACTTATGACCGTTGCAGTAGCCTTATGGTGACGTGAACAAAATTCAGGTGCTTGGCCACTGACTCATATTTATGACGGTTGCAGTGTCCTGGGGTCATGTGATCCTCCTTTTGTGACCTCCCGACAAGCAAAGTCAACGAGAAAGCCAGATTCGTTTAACAACCATGTTATAACCACTGCGTTGATTCACTTAACAACGGTGGCAAGAAAGGTCGTAAAATGGGGCAACGTTCACTTAACAAATGTCTCACCCAGCAGCAGAAATTTGGGGCTCCGTTGTAGGTCGTAAATCGAGGGCCACCTGTAGAGATGAAGCGAGGAGGATCCATAAAAGAATTATTCTTATTTTTTCCCTTCAAGAATCCCAAAGGAGTTGAGCGCAGAGGAAAAAACAGTGAAATGGACAGAGATGGGGGGAAAAAACTCCACTTGAGTAACAAATTGCATTCAGCTTGATGGATGAAATGCAATTAGCAAGTTCCCTCCACGCTTTTAATTTCCTTCGCTTTCCTGGCTACATTTCAAATTGCAAGTTGGTTCTGGGTTTTTTTTTTTTTTTTTTGGAGGGAGGAAGGTCGTAGGAAGTTCTCCCTGGAATGTGGGCATGGATTGATCCCCTGGGGTGAACCTTGGGCCCCCCCGCTAGCAAACAATAGCACTGGCAGTAGCCCTTAGACGTATATACCGCTTCACAGTGCTTTCCAGCCCTCTCTAAGCGATTTTACAGAGTCAGCCTCTTTTCCCCAACAATCTCGGTCCTCATTTTACTGACCTCGGAAGGATGGAAGGCTGAGTTAACCTTGAGCCGGTCAGGATCGAACTCCTGGCAGCGAGCAGAGTTAGCCTGCAATACTGCATTCTAACCATGGGAGGGAGGCAGGCAGGCAGGTCAATAGACTTATCTACAGCTTCACAGTGCTTTTATAGCCCTCTCTAAGCGGTTTACAGAGTCAGCACATCGCCCCCAACAATCTGGGTCCTCATTTTACCCACCTTGGAAGGATGGAAGGCTGAGTCAACCTTGAGCCTGGTGGAATTTGAACTGCCAAATTGTAGGCAGCTGGCAGTCAGCAGAAGTAGCCTGCAGTACTGCATTCTAACCACTGCGCCACCGTGGCTCTTAACAATCATTGATGAATGTCACCGTTGTTTGCCAGTTGCGGCTGATACTCCTCAGCGGGGTGCCTATCTTGCCATACCCATTTGTCCTGGCATCCAACTGGTAAAGCCAGATGCATGGTGCCTGCAAACAGCCTATCTCTGAATGTGTGTCCGTGGAAACCTGTGAAGGCTACAACATGCGATTATTGATAAAGGAGAGTATTTGTAGCTCAGGGTTGAAATGAGCTTGGTTTCTTTCTTGCAGACGTTTCATGACCCAACTAGGTAATGTCATCAGTGGTGGAAGGGAGTGGAATTTGGAGGAGGAACGGAAGGGAAGGAAGGAAGGAAGGAAGGAAGGAAGGAAGGAAGGAAGGAAGGAAGGAAGGAAAAGACTCTGAGGACCTTGGTTCCCTGAGCTTGGTTGTTTTCTTGCAGACGTTTTATGACCCAGCTAGGTAATGTCATCAGTGCTAGAAGGAAGTGGAATTTGGAGGAGAAACGGAAGGGAAGGAAGGAAGGAAGGAAGGAAGGAAGGAAGGAAGGAAGGAAGGAAGGAAGGAAGGAAGGAAGGAAGGAAAACAAGACTGAGGACTTTGGTTCTCTGAGCTTGGTTGTTTTCTTGCAGATTTTATGACCCAGCTAGGTAACATCATCAATGCTATTATTGATAAAGGAGAATATTTGTAGTTCAGGGTTGAAATAAGGGGTCCTCGGTGCTCTCTGAGCTTGGTTTCTTCCTTGCAGACGTTTCATGACCCAACTAGGTAATGTCATCAGTGGTGGAAGGGAGTGGAATTTGGAGGAAGGAAGGAAGGAAGGATCGTTGGGACCTTAGTGCTCTGAGCTTGGTGGTTTTCTTGCGGGTGTTTCATGACCCAGCTAGGTAGCATCATCAATGCTGGAAGGGAGTGGGGTTTGCGGAGTGGAGAAGGAGGACGACTGTGGGGTCGTTGGTGCTCTCTGAGTTTGTTTCCTTGGCAGACGTTTCATTACCAAACTAGGTAACAACATCCGTGCTAAAAGGGAGCAAGATTTGCTCTCTGCTTATATACTAAAGCAAGTCCCCCCTCCCTTCTGGCACTGAAGAGATGTTACCTAGTTTGGGCTAATGAATTATCTGCAGGAAAACAACCAAGATCAGAGAGCAACCAAGACCCCCTCAGATGCAATGACTGTTGCAGTCTGCATCTGGAGCATGTATGCGTAGAGAAGGACAATCCCCTGAAATCCCGGCTGTCTTACTTGTTTTAATTGTAGGGCTCCCTTTGCCACTGGAGGCTCAGCGAAACTGGGTTTCAACATGCTTGCTTTGCAAACAGTTGTGGTGTTTGTCAAGGATTAAAAACCTTCTCGGCCTCAGTTTCACTGGGTTGGGTCCCGGGGGTGGGGGGGGTGGGGGAGATGCCTCTTTCTACGAACTCGGTTTGTCTTTCATCTACCCAGCCGGTTTTGTGCAACTTTCGCAGTTTTTAAAAGGGTCTCTTTCCCATTTTCAAAAAGCAATTATTTAAACCGGGTTGAATCTGAATCGGGGCTCTCGTTTTTTGAAGAAAAAAAAAAGTTCCGGTAATCCTGTGGTTGGTATGTTCTTAACTTTACATGGTGGGTAGGCAGGACAAGAAGCGACGGATGGAAACTAATCAAGGAGAGACCCGACTTAGAAATAAGGGGACATTTCCTAACAGTGAGAACAATTAACCAGTGGAACATCCAGATGCTGTGGGTGCTCCATCACTGGAGGTTTTCAAGAAGAGACTGGACAACCATTTGTCTGGAATGATATAGGGCCGTGATGGCGAACCTATGGCACGGGTGCCACAAGTGGCACACGGAGCCATATCAGTGGGCACGCAAGCTCAGGTCCGGCACGCATGTGCACACCGGCCGGCTGATTTTCGGGCCTTCTGGGCCCACTGAGAGTCAGGAAACAGGTTGTTTCCAGCCTCCAGAGGGGGTGGGGAAGGCCATTTTCGCCCTCCCCAGGCTCCTAGAAGCCTGGTGAGAGCAAAAAATGGGCGTGCCATTGCATGCTGGGAGTGGGGGGGGTCATACGCGCATGCGTGGGGGTGCATGGAATTATGGGTGTGGGCACGCACACACGTGATCCCCCGCATCCCCCCTCCTTTTGGCACGCGAACCAAAAAAGGTTCGCCATCACTGATATAGGGTCTCCTGCTTGAGCAGGGGGTTGGACTAGAAGACCTCTGAGGTCCCTTCCAACTCTTATTAGTCTATATTCTCTTCTGGTATCGGTAATCGTCAGCTTACACCCACAATTGGAACCAGAACTTCCATCACTAAGTGAGATAGTTGTTAAGGGAGTCACACCCATTTTACCACTCTGATCCTTAAGCCAATCTGGCTTCCCTCCTCCTCCTCCTCCTCCTCCTCCTTGCCCAAGATCATCCAACTGCCTTTGTGGCTAAGATGGGACTAGAACTCATGATCACTTAACTTTGGGAGCCCTTAGAACAGTGTTTCCCAACCCTGGCAACTTGAAGATGTCTGGACTTCAACTCCCAGAATTCCCCAGCCAGAATAGAATAGAATAGAATAGAATAGAATAGAATAGAATAGAATAGAATAGAATAGAATAGAAATATTTATTGGCCAAGTGTGATTGGACATACAAGGAATTTGTCTTGGTGCATATGCTCTCAGTGTACATAAAAGAAAAGATATATTTGTCAAGAATCATGAGGTATAACACTTAATGATTGTCATAGGGTACAAATAAGCAATTGAATCATAGAATGGAATGAAGAAAGAATAGAGTAGAATAGCATAGAATAGAATAGAACAGAACAGAACAACAATAGAACAGAATAAAGAGAAGAGAGAGTGGAATGGAATGGAATGGAATAGAATAGAATAGAATAGAATAGAATAGAATAGAATAGAATAGAATAGAATAGAATAGAATAGAATAGAATAGAATAGAATAGAATAGAATAGAATTCTTTATTGGCCAAGTGTGATTGGACACACAAGGAATTTGTCTTTGGTGCATATGCTCTCAGTGTACATAAAAGAAAAGATACATTTGTCAAGAACCTTTGATTCTTGAATCAACTGGACTTCCTTGGGGTTTTTTTGAAGACGTTTCACTTCTCATCCGAGAAACTTCTTCAACTTCTTCAGAGCTGAAGAAGCTTCTTGGATGAAAAGCGAAATGTCTTCCAAGAAAAAAAAACCAGAAAGTCCAGTTGCCTTTTGAAAAAGCACCTTTGGGACAACCATGACCTGAATCTCCATAGACCTTAAAAGAGTCTAAAATCCAGTGCCATTAATCCATGGCATATATTGATTTTTGCTTGGTTGTTGACTTGTGAGCAAACCCAACTGAAACATCACCCTGTCTTTTCTTCCATAGGTGATGTTAGATGTTGCCCCAGGGCGAATTCCCCTGTTGGTAGCTGAGGTAAGAGAGACCTTAGTTTATTTTCTATCACTGCTTAGAAAGAGATCCTTGGTCACGTATAGGTAGATAAGAGTTACTCAAACTAGTTCACTTGCTACACATTTCGGTAACCCCTCACTTAAGTCAGAGAAATTGAGGTTCACACTCCAATGGGATTACCGAGCTCACAGTCACCCTGTCCACACAACTTAGTTTAACAAAGTTGATGTAAGAGCCGTGGTGGCGCAGTGGCCAGAATGCAGTATTGCAGGCTAATTCTGCCGACTGCCAGCAGTTCGAATCTCACAAGGTTGAGTCAGACTTCCATCCTTCTGAGGTTTTGTTAAAATGAGGACCCAGATTGTTGGGGGGCAAGAGGCTGACTCTGTAAACCGCTTAGAGAGGGCTGTAAAATTGACAAAATCCCCATCGGTCAATTTCAAAAGGCAGGTTTGCTTGGAACAGCTTACATCCTGCGAGGACACCACCCAACATTCACACCTGCCTATCCCAGGTCCTTGGGAAGAACTCGATAGTTGGAGAAAAGTGCCAAATCCAGTGTCAGAACATCTGGCTGACTTTGCGACCCACCATAATAATAGGAATAATACAATTTTCCAAAGCAGGTTTGTGATTAGAATGGAAGTTTATGCTCTAGTAGACTGGAATCAACCTGTTGGTGGAAGATGGATGGATGGATGGATGGATGGATGGATGGATGGATGGATGGATGGATGGATGGATGGATGGATGGATGGATAGATAGATAGATAGATAGATAGATAGATAGATAGATAGATAGATAGATAGATAGATAGATAGATAGATAGATACTGTAGATAGATAGATACTGTAGATAGATGATAGGCAGGTGATAGGTAGGTAGCTGTAGATGATGATAGATGGATGGATGGATGGATGATAGGTAGGTAGGTAGATGGTGGATGGATGGATAGGCAGATGATAAGTAGGTAGGTAGATGTAGATGATAGATTGATGGATGGATAGATGGATGATAGGTAGGTAGATGATGGATGCATGCATGGATGGATGGATAATAGGTAGGTAGGTAGATGTAGATGATGATGGATGGATGGATGGATGGTAGGTAGGTAGATGTAGATAGATAGATGATAGATGGATGGATGGATGGATGGATGGATGGATGGATGGATAGATAGATAGATAGATAGATAGATAGATAGATAGATAGATAGATAGATAGATAGATAGATAGATAGATAGATAGATAGATAGATAGATAGATGCCATTTTTTATGTGAAGCTACAAACTTAAGTTAGGATGTGACCTGTGCTGCCACATTTTCATGCCTCCAAAATTGGACATCAGGATGAGAGGAAGTTGAGGAGGGTGTCCTTAGAAGAAGACTCTACAGACCACTTGCAACCTCAGCATAGTAGCTACTCCAGTGTTTCTTAACCGTGGCCAGTTTTAAGATGGGTGGACTTCAACTCTGGCTGGGGAATTCTGGGAGTTGAAGTCCACCCATCTTAAACTGGCGACGGTTGAGAAACATTGAGCTAGCTAGGACCTTCCTTGGTCAATGTTTCTGCTACATTTTGAGGGCAAAACTCGGGAGATCTCCAAATAAGCAAGATCTTGATTGTTCTGAAGAATGCCAGGTGTTTTTTATTTTATTTGGAGAGGGTGGGGGGCAGAAGGAAGAGCATCAATCGTGCAAGAATCCCAGAGGACATCCAACGTTGGGCTTCGCGTTCTCCGGTCCATCTGTGGGATTCTCCTGGAGCCAACGCTACACTTTGTAGTTGGCTTCTTAACACAGAAAATGTTTAGGCTGCGTCATCTGCATTCTCACGTTTTAAAAGGGGAAGGGGAATAATGGAGAAGAGATGGATGGTCTTGGATGGTTGCTCCGGGGAGGGCCCGGGGTGGGGGATGGAAAGGAGCAAACTCAGGTGAATTGCACATCTGCAACACTTGATGGTGGGAAGCGACTTATTTAGTGTTGGGTTTCCATGGAAATGTTTTTGGCAAGCATGCCCTCACCCTCCCCAGCCAGCTTTCCTGTACATTTCCTGTTGTAATCATGTGTTCCATCTTTTTGTCCAAAAGACACATGTTTCATATTTTCTCATAACCTTCTCCTGACCCGTCTGGCAGAGGAGCAGATACGGGCCTGTCTTCTGCCTCTCCCTCTTCTTGATTGTAATGGCTTACCCAGAATGGAAAAAGTACGTGTCACTTTGGTCTTCCCCTCTGGTGTGTGTGTGTGTGTGTGTGTGTGTGTGTGTGTGTGTGTGTGTGTGTGTGTGTGTGTGTTATCCCTTGGAACTTGGATTGGAACTTGGAATTGTTGGGAGAGAGAGGTCAGCCAAGCTCCAGGCATTTTGATGTTGCTGCAGAAGTGAACTTCAGATGAGCTTCTTGGTTTGGACTACTCCTTGGTTCCCAAGCTTTTCCTTGAACCCCCGTTGAGTTGGGTCTTGACTTTTGAACCAAGAGGGGGGACCAAAACTGAGGTGGTCATCTCCCAAAGTTGGAAGAAACGCCCTTCCAGTCCCCCACCCAAAGTTTTCCTTACTGCTGTTGATGAAAAGAGGTGAACGTCAAGGAAAAGTTGGTTTTCTTGGGTTGAGCTACCTCATTGCCCTTTGAGGGGAAACTCTTGGGAAGCCTTCTGTGACTTGTTGACCTCCCAACTGTTGAGGGAGAAGCACAAGGACAATGCTGCTCTGGGAAAGACAGGATCCGGGATACTCCCCCCCCAAAAAAGTTGTTCCATTTAGAGAAGGTTGGCTGGGACCCATCAAGTTTGGTAATAATAGAAAACACCTGATCCTCGGTGGTTGAAGATGGTGCCATTTTTCGGTTGGCATCTCTGGGGAGGATATGTTCTTGGTTTTCGTTGTGTACATTACAATGGGAAACCGGCAGTGGTGAGTCTCAAACATTTTTACTACCAGTTCTGTGGGCGTGGCTTGGTGGGCGTGGCAGGGGAAGGATACTGCAAATTCTCCATTCCCACCCCACTTCAGGGGAAGGATACTGCAAAATCCCCATTTCCTCCCGATCAGCTGGGACTAGGGAGTCAGAGAATAGATGGGGCGGGACCAGTGGTGGGATTCAAATTTTTTAATACCGGTTCTGTGGGCGTGGCTTGGTGGGCGTGGCAGGGGAAGGATACTGTAAAATCTCCATTCCCACCCCACTCCAGGGGAAGGATACTGCAAAATCCCCATTTCCTCCCGATCAGCTGGGACTAGGGAGGCAGAGAATAGATGGGGGCGGGGCCAGTCAGAGGTGATATTTGCCAGTTCTCCAAACTACTCAAAATTTCCGCTACCGGTTCTCTGAACCACTCAAAGTTTCCGCTACCGGTTCTCCGAACTATTCAAAATTTCCGCTACCGGTTCTCCGAACTACTCAAAGTTTCCGCTACCAGTTCTCCAAACTACTCAAAATTTCCGCTACCGGTTCTCTGAACTACTCAAAATTTCCGCTATCGGTTCTCTGAACTACTCAAAATTTCCGCTACTGGTTCTCCGAACTACTCAAGATTTCCGCTACCGGTTCTCCAGGACTGGTCAGAACCTGCTGAAACCCACCTCTGGAAAC
Organism: Diadophis punctatus similis; assembly: GCA_023053685.1. Lineage (NCBI taxonomy): Eukaryota > Metazoa > Chordata > Lepidosauria > Squamata > Dipsadidae > Diadophis > Diadophis punctatus. Next base: position 1,591,816 of record JALIGW010000030.1, on the reverse strand, counting down.
GGTTTCCTTGTGGACCAGGAAAAAAAAAACCCACCAGAGATGATTGGTTAGTTTTCATGACAGATCATCCTTCTCTAATCTGGGTGGGTTGAAGAGAACTTGAACTCCAACTAGGAAACAAACTGGATCTTCTACGCCATCTTGTTGCTGTCTCTGGATATGAGCAAAGTATCGCTCGATGCAAACTGAAGCACAGCTAGTCCCCGAATTGCGACCACAATTGAGCCCAACATTTCCACTGCCAATCAAGACAGTCTTTTAAGTGAGCTTTGCTCCATTTGATGACCTTTGTTGCCAGGGTCGCTAAGTGAATCACTGCAAGTGTCAAATTAGTAACAGAGTTGTTAAGTGAATCTGGATTCCCTATTGACTTCGTTTGTCAAACGGTTGCAAAAGGGATTGCATGAGCCCCCGGGACATTGCAACCGTCATAAGTACACGCCAGTTGCCAAGCTTCTGAATTTTGATCATGTGCCCATGGGGATGCGGCAACAATTGTAAGAGTGAAAATGGATCGTAAGTCACATTTTTTTTAGAGCTGCTGTAACTTCGAATAGTCACTGAACAAATTAAGAGCCGAGGTGGCGCAGTGGTTAGAGTGCAGCACTGGAGGCTACTTCAGCTGACTGCTAGCTGCAGTTCAGCTGTTCAAATCTCACTAGGCTCAAGGTTGACTCAGCCTTCCATCCTTCCGAGGTCGGTAAAATGAGGACCCAGATTGTTGGGGGCAAGAGGCTGAACGCTGTAAACCGCTTAGAGAGGGCTGTAAAGCACTGTGAAGCGGTATATAAGTCTAAGTGCTATTGCTATTAAGTTGAGGGCTATCTATATTGTTCCCGATAATCTTAATCAGTTCAGTGATTCCAACATTGTTCCTTTTTTGATGGGAGATCAGAAGCTCTGTGGGGAGAGGAGACGTGGACATCCAACCACAGACAACCCCTGTGGCCACCCTTGGAAAACCTTGAAAATATCCCGTCTGAATATTTCCAGCATCTCCTCCCAAGCTTGCAGGTTGCAGCCCAGCGCATCTGCAGAACAATGCAGAGAAACCGCAAACCCATTGCATTAATAATACAAGACTAGCTGGTTTTTTGTTTAGCCTGTCGGGAGAGAGAGTAGCTCGCGCTTCTCAAACTGGTTATGGCACCTGCAGTATTACGCGTGAGTAATCCTCATTGTAGGAGCTGTCTTGAGGTTGTCCTTTGCACGCCACTTGGCTCTCCAAGGAAGTCAGGTTCTCAAGCATACAGAGAGGAGTAACAAAGATGATAAAGCAGTAATGGCGAACCTATGGCACGGGTGCCACAGGTGGCACGCGGAGCCATATCGGAGGGCACGCGAGGCGTTGCCCTATATCAGCTCCAGCACGCATGCGCACGCTGGCCAGCTGATTTTCAGCCTTGGGGAAGGCCGTTTCGCCCTCCGGAGGCTTCAGAGAAGCTTCCTGAAGCCCCGGAGTGTGAAAAACGGCCCAATGGGCAAACCGGAAGTTCGTAAAAACGGACTTCCGGTTTGCCCGTTGGGCTGTTTTTCACACTCCGGAGGCTTCAGGGAAGCTTCCTGAAGCCCCGGAGTGCGAAAAACAGCACAACGGGCAAAACGGAAGTCGGTTTTTACGAACTTCCGGTTTTCCTGTTGGGCCATTTTTCACCATCCCAGGCTTCAGTGAGGCCTGTGCGCATGCGCGGGGGCAGAGTGGTTGTGCACATGTGCAGGGGTCAGCGTGGGGTGTGTGCGCATGCATGCGGGGAGAGAAGGGGTGTGGGCATGTGCACGTGCACTAGCGCGCACACACACCCTTTTGCCACGTGAACCAAAAAAGGTTCGCCATCACTGTGATAAAGGATCTTGAGGCTAAATCATATGATGAACAGGATTAGTGGGGAACACACACGATAGTAGTCTCCTGATAAGCGACGTGGTGGCCTAGTGGTGAAGACTCTCGCCTCCCACTCAGGAAGGGGAAAGTTCAAAACTAGGTAGCGGCAAATGTTTCTTTCCCAAAGGAAAAATATCTGCTGTGAACTCCATGTAGGTGTCGGGAAGGGCATCCGGCCAGTAAATGCTCAGCTCCATCCAGTCGCTCCGACTTTACCCCAAATTAAGGGATTAGGTAAAAGAAGGGAATTCTAGTAATCTTCCAATACTTGAGGGGTTGACATAGAGAAGAGGGGATTGACTTATTCTCCAAAGCACCAGAGGGCAGGACAAGAAATAATGGGTGGAAGCTTGTTAAAGAGAGATCTAACCTAGAAGTAAGGAGAGATTTTCTGACAGTGAGAGTAATTAATCAATAGCTTGCCTCTCAAAGTCATGAATGCTCCATCATTCGAGGTTTCAAAAATAGACTGGACAACCATTTGACCAGGGTGTTGGACTAGAAGATCTCTAAGGTCCCTTCCAACCCAATGATTCTAGGTTCTCTTCCAAGGTTCTCTCCTCCTCCTCCTCTCCTGCATGTGTTCGGTTTGGTGCCTCTCTTCTCCCTTTGGGAGGTATTCAGCTGTGGAACACGTGGAGGCCAGATTAGGTGTCTTTAGCACATGGGTTCCGTGTCCGATTACATCACCAGCCCCCTTACTTTTGCCTCTGCTATTTCTCCCCCACCCCACCCCCTTCATTGAAAATCTGGGCCAGCACAGAAATTCTAGATTGCCCGAGGAGCAAATTGGAAACCCTGGCGACTTCCTACATTTGAACCCGTTAGCTCAGATTCTTCTCCGCTTGGTACCATTCTTGCGGGCTTTCTTCCTTTCCAAAATATTCGTTTTGGCAGCTGTTGTGGAAGCAATGCTTCGTTTTCCAGGTCTCACCTCCTGATTGCTTCCAGAGGGAGTCGTGGTGGTGCCAAAAGTTTCTTCTCCATCCTGATCCATGCCAGATGTTCTCATAATCTCAGCAAGGATCTCCCGGGGGCTTCTTGCGATGCTGAACAGCACTTCCTGGTGAAAAATGGGTGCTTTTCCATGCTGGGTGCTGCTCTGAATAGAACTTTTCTCAGTCCTTAATTTTTATTTTATTTTTTTGGACTGTCTGAGCATCACCTCTGTGCTGATGTCCCTTATTTGCTCGTCCTCAAAGAGATCCTCTTTTTTAAACAAAAATGACAACTCTCTCTCTCTCTTTCTTTGAAGTCCTACAAATCGGTTTTAATTTAACGGAGAAGGGGGTGGGCGTACAGGATCCAATTCGGGCCAAACATTTGCTTTTTCGGGGGTGGCTCTGCCAAGGGACGAGGCCCCGAGTGCCAAGTGTGCATTCTTGGAGCACAAATGTTCAGTTGCTCGACGCATTCTCCGAGGTCAGAGGCCAAGGGGGTTGCCGTGCGCTTTCCAAAATATCTTTTCAAATAGTTACGAGATACCCCGATGGGGCGAACTCCAGCTGGTGAGCCGAGGTAGAAGTCTAATCCTTCGCTGGACGTCGTCGTCTCTGCAAATGTGTCAGTCGATATTTAAAGGGACACACCTGTTAAGGGTGTTGCATGCCTTGGGAAAGGGGGGAGGGGGCGTGCGGGGAGGAGGGGAGGTATTCCATTTTTCATCCGCAGGTAGTCTTCAACTTACGACCACAATTGAGCCTGAAATATATGCTGTTCAGTGAGACATTAGTGGTGGGTTTTTCCCAGGGGTGGGTTCTACTTACCGTATTTTCCGGAGTATAAGACGCACCTTTTTCCCCCCTAAAAGAGGCTGAAAACTTGGGTGCGTCTTGTACTCTGAATGTAGCTTTTTCGAAGCTTTTTCTTCCAGCCCTAAGGAGGCGCTAATGATCTCTTACCAGCTTTTTTATTGCAAATTGCTCCGAAGGAGTTTTTTTCCAGCCCTAAGTCTTTGCAGGGTTTTTTTCATTGCTATTCACTCCGAAGAATGTTTTTTTCAGCCCTAACCAGGGGATAAAATAATGTGCTGAAGCTGACCAGACTAAGGATGCTAGCCAGATGAATACCTGGTAGGCAGATTTTTTTCCCTATTTTCCTCCCCCAAAACTAAGGTGCGTCTTATACTCCGGTGCGTCTTATACTCCGAAAATTAAGGTACCTTCCCTACCGGATCGCATTGGAAGTGCGCATTTTGCACTTCCAATGTCTCGTTGGGGAAATGACCCATTGCACATGCGCATAAGCCTTTGTGCATGCGCAGAGGGTTGTTTGCCAGCCGCGGTGACCGGAGGACCGGTTCGGGGGCCATTGCCAGCCGGCCATCGCTGCCAGTTCGGCGAGCGGGGGGACAAATTTCTGCCACTGGTTTGGGTGCACCGGTCCAAACCGGCAGCAACCCCACCACTGGTTTTAGCCCCATTTTACGACTTTCCTTGCCGCGTTTGTTAAGTGAATCGTGGCAGTTGTTAAATGAGTAACCCGGTTGTTAAGTGAATCTTGCTTCCTCGTTAACTTCGCTCGTCTGAAGGTCACAAAAGGGGACAACAACACCCCCAGGAACGCCGCAGCCGTCATAAATACAAATCAGTTGCCAAGAGCCTGTTTTTTTATCACGCGACATTAAGGATGCTGTAAGTGTGAAGAATGGCCGTAAATAATTTTTCTTTTCGGCGCCGCTGTAACTTTGAGCGGTCGTTAAATGAACCTTTGTAAGCTGAGGATTACCTGTACAGGAACTCCACGCTGGCAAAATGAGCTGCAGCCTTGTTTGCGTCCAAGGACGTTTCATACTTGGAAGTGGTTCAAGAAGACTCGTCTCTTAATTCAGTGAATTTTGAGGAGGACATCAGCGGAGGTGTAGCAGAATCAGATTCTCTTATTAGAGCCCATCTCGATAAAACTAGAGATTGATTTTGGTCAGGTCTAGTTAGCAGGCGTGACACTTCTTCTCCGTTGCAATCCAGGCAAGCATTAAAAAAAAAACCCCCACCTCTGCAATCCGTCAACCGGAAACTTAGGACTCAGCTCTTTGGTTATCATGAGTCAGGGAGAAAAACCGCCATCAGGTCATTCATCATCTCCTGATTTCTCAGCTCCGTTACGGATTTACGTCCCTCTGGAACTCTCCGACAAGCCAACATTTGCAAAGAAGAGGAGAGAAACTCAAGCTTATGGCGGAGAGAAGGTGAAATCTTTCTTCCGGGATCAACGTCAAGGGCTCTTCAACTGTTGAGCCAGGTTTTCAGTTCAGTTCCAGCCAGTAAAATCTTAAAACTGACACAACTGTGGCTTATTCAACAAATCCTGGTTTTAGGAAGATGACCGAAGTATTGGTCACCCTGGGAGGTTTTTAAAGAACAGATTGGACAAACCATTTGTCTGAAATGGTATAGGGTTTCCTGCCGGAGCAGGGGATTGGACTAGAAGACCTAGTCCAAAAATTCACGTAACAGCTGTCTCATCTAGCAACATAAATGTTGGGGTCCATTATGGTCGTAATTCAAGGACTACCTGTTTACCTCCATCAAGGCCATCTTCATTAATTTCTACAGAGAAGATAGATAGATAGATAGATAGATAGATAGATAGATAGATAGATAGGTAGGTAGGTAGGTAGGTAGGTAGGTAGGTAGGTAGGTAGGTAGGTAGATGATAGGTAGATAGATGATACGTAGATAGATATGGATGGAGAGAGAGAGAGATAAAGAGATGGAAAGGGAGAGATGAGAGGGAGAGAGAAAAGATAGATAGATAGATGATGGATAGATAGATAGATGATAGATAGATAGATAGATAGATAGATAGATAGATAGATAGATAGATAGATAGATAGATAGATAGATAGATAGATAGATAGATAGATAGATAGATAGATAGAGTCATAAATAGATTTGGGGGGTTCCAGCGTAACTCTGAATTCTGATTGTTAAGCAACCAGGCATTAAGTGAGGACTTCTATTTTATTTTTAAGCATTCCTCCAATGTCTTGATCCTGCATATAGTCAGACTGCATTCTTACCATCTTTTTAGAATGACGTTGTATCTATGTAGTGGTGCCACCCTTATTCAGTGCGATAGTGGTGGTCATTCGTAGTTTCTGTTTTCCCTTGCACTCTCAAGAAGTCAACTCTTAACTCCTGATTTATTTACCTATTACACACACACACAAACACACACACACACACACACACACACACACACACACACCACAAACTATCCCTGTAGAGGGACAATTAATCAGCAACTTCTCCGGGATCCCAAGATTTTAAAAGCCCCAAGAAGTCAGCCCTAAATAACTTTCGTAGAAACTTAAACACTGTTTCTAAGCCTGTTGTGTGATTGTCGTAGCGGCCAAACCAGTTCAGCTTGCCTTCCGTCTCAAGACACAACTTGGAAGCTGCCTTAGCAAAAAAAGAAAAAAAAATATCTTTTGACAAAATTGTGCAACTGTCTTCAAACCCCAGACCTACCTTTGCTAGTTGTTTTAAGTTGCTTTGCACATAATAGAACGTAAGAAGAGAGGGGTGTTGTACTTTTTTGTTTTAAAGGCAGGATTTCGTTATGTTAGAAAAATCTGTTTGCTTCAACACGTCTTTGCAAATTTATTCAAGTCATATTTCCTGCATTTCAAACTAGACTCTGGTTAGTTGGATGGTCTTTCACCCGTCATAATAGCCCATTGCACTTTGAAAATGTGCATTTAATAAAAAGGATCCCCGAAACATGTAAAATTCCAGAGAGGGAACGGTTTGAAAAAAAACAACCCTGCATATATTAGATAAAAGACCATTCCAAAATATGTGCAGTTTTTTTTAAAAAACTACAAAACAATACAGGACCAGAAAGAAGAAATATAAGATGAGCAGATTAAGGAGCTGGAAATTAAATGCGAGGGTAGTGTTTTGCAAGATAGAATGTTAAAACGCAAGCATCACAAGAATTTAAAATAAAACTTTTCTCCAAAATAGTTCGGTTTCCCTTCAGATTCTATCACTCGTTTGGCCTTTTAATAAGCCTCAGAGCTGAATTTAATACTCTTTAGCGTAGTCTGTCTCAGCCTGCCGAGATTTTAATTCTGTTTTTTTAAGGAAATTAAAAAGGATGAACGTTGCCTGCCCACTCTGAGGCGGTTCACATCCCGATTTTTGTGTGGTCGGGTCTCGAGCGTCAAAAATCTAAAATCTTGCTTAGAGCCAAGGTGGGTAAGGGAAGATGTTGAAGATATGTACAACAAACACAAAACGTGGAAAATGTGGACGAAGCAGAGAGGGGTTTTTTTGGTCCTCTTTCACATTTTCTCACTTAAACTGAGCCTGCAGAGACTCGGGATGATGGAAGGGGTGGGGGAAAGAATCTTAGCTAATGAGAACGTGAATTTTGAAGATGTTTTACTTCTCATCCAAGAGGCTGAAGAGCTGAAGAAGCTTCTTGGATGAGAAGCGAAACGTCTTCAAAGAAAACCCAGAAAGTCCAGTTGCCTCTGGAAAAAGCACTTCATGTGTTTTGTTTCAAGGTTATCTTAGTTCAGGGGTCAGCAACCTGCGGCTCTGGAGCCGCATGTGGCTCTTTCATCCCTCTGCTGCAGCTCCCTGTCGCTGGTCGGCTCCACAATTGATAGGGCTTTCGGTTAGGACAGGTAGAGGAAAAAGGACGCCGCGCTAGGAGGAGACTCTATGGCGGGGGAACCGGACTTCCGGTCAACAGAGGAAAAAGGACGCCGCGCTAGGAGGAGACTCTATGGTGGGGGAATCGGACTTCTGGTCAGCTCCAGAATTGAACCGGAGGCTTCCGGTTAGGACCTTTGTGGCTCTTTGAGTGTTTTAAGGTTGCCGACCCCTGTCCTAGATAGTCAGGTACAGTACTCCTATCCGTTCTCCTGAGTTTTCCAAGTCCACCCGATGGCCACTGTGGGACACAGAATGCCAGACACGATGACCAATTAGGACAATGTTGTCCAAATTTGGTAACTTTTAAGACTTATTTTAAGACTTCAACTCCCAGAAGTTCTCCGCAGTCAGCAAACTTGGTTGGAGAATTCTGGGAATAAAACTCCACAGTTTTAAAAAGTTGCCAGCTTTGAAAAACGTTTTGACTAAGGACGCTTGTTAGGTAAGACAATACAGGTAAATCCTCAAGTTACAACAGTTCATTTAGTGACCGTTCAAAATTAACAAGGGCATCGGGAAAAGTGGCTTGGGACCATTTTTCACTCTTAACGACCCATAGTGCACGTGATTTACATTCAGATCCTTGAGAAGTGGTTCACCTTTATGACCGTTGCAGTGTCCCAAGATCACATGATGCTCTCTTTGTGACCTTCTGACAAGCCAATGGGGAAGCCAGATTCACTTAACAACCGTGTTACTAATTGAATGACTGAAGTGATTCGTTTAAGGAGGCAGCATTAGAACAATAGTAGATATACCTGGAAGAACATATTAAATATATAAATATGGATAAAGGGAAAGATATGAGTTTAAGAAATAGCTCCGATGTTGGAATGAAGTCAGGGCTTCTGAATTGCTAGTCTGCTAACCATAAAATGGATTATGATTAGATGCACTCAGGGAAGGATAAGAGGGAGAAAGAGGAAGTAGAAAGGAAGGGGAGAGAGAGGAGGGAAGTGGGGAAGAGGTAGAGAGGGAGGAAGAAGGTAGAAGGGAGATAGAGGGAGGGGAGTAGTATGAAATATAGAAGGAAAGCAGACTGGAGATAAAAATATAAAAGGAGCAAATTAAGGATATGTGTTTATGATATTTTGGATAGAAATATATAACTCTGGATGTTTTGATAATATGGTATATGTACGGATGTTTGTGTAAGTTTGGTGAAAAAAAATTATAAAAAAGAAGAAGTGATTCATTTAACAAACATGGCCAAAAAAAGGTCGTAAAATGGGGCAAAACTCACTTAACGAATTTCCCACTTAGCAACATAAGTTCTGGGCTCAATTGTGGTTCTTAAGTCGAGGACTACTTGAGTAGCTCGGTCCCAAGTTGACAGTTTGCAAAGGCTTAATCCCCTGCACCGCACACACAGTTGCATTAAAAAAAAGAACGTTTGTTGAATTGTTTCATTCTAATTATTTTGGAGTAATTATCTCTTTTAAAAAGGGGGAATATGGGCCCCGGTGCTAGCTAAGTCTTTTAAGCTAGGTTTCTTGGGATTTCATCATTTCTTTATATGAAAAGCCAGAATGCAATCACCAGATAGATGTCATTATATAATTAAGATAAGAAAAATTTCACGGATTGATGAAATGTTCTCTTCCCCCGGTGCCCCCACTCAGTTGGTCTTTGTTCTCTTGAGTCTCTCCTTCCCGGTGCAAATTGATGTAAAAATATAATTCTATTTTTAAAAGGGGTTAAAATAACCGGGATTGATAGCCGTCTGAGTCTCGGGCTGTCCATTTCAGTCAATCAAAAAAAAAATTGCTTCTATTTCAGCAAGGAGAATAGAAATAGACATTTTGCCAAGCTTTGTGGCTGCCGTTATTACCGTATTTTTCGGAATATAAGACACACCTTTTTCCTCCCTAAAAGTGGCTGAAAATTTGGGTGCGTCTTATACTTCGAATGTAGCTTTTTTTTTCCAGCCCTAACTAGGTGCTAACAGATCTTCCCAGCTCTTACCTTGCAGGCTTTTTCATTGTTACTCTCTCCAAAGAATGTTTTTCCAGCCCTAAGTCTTTGCAGGGGTTTTTTCATTGCTCTACTTGCTCCGAATAAGTTTTTTTCTAGCCCTAACCAGGTGCTAACTATCTTCCCAGCTCTTACTGGCTTGCAGGCTCTTTCATTGTTACTCTCTCAGAAGAAGGTTTTTTAAGTCCTAACCAGGGGATAAAATAATGTGCTGAAGCTGCCAGACTAAGGACGCTAGCCAGATGAATACCTGGTAGTCAGATTTTTTTCCCCTATTTTCCTCCCAAAAAACTAAGGTGCGTCTTATACTCCGGTGCGTCTTATACTCCAAAAATATGGTATTTTTTTTTTTTTTTTTAGCTTCCTGAATTTTGCAGGCGGAATATTTCTCTGCCGTTTGAGCAGGTTCGTTTCATTTGTGATCCGCCAATGGAAGGACGGACTCTCCCTGATTGTGTGATCTTTGTGATCCTCCGGTGCATTTGGGTCCTTGACTTACGAGCACAACGGAGCCCCAGATTTCTGTCGCTAAGCGAGACATTGTCACCGTTGTTAAGTGAATCGCTGCAGTTGTTCAGTTAGTAACATGGTTGCTAAGCGAATCTGGCTTCCCCGTTGACTTTGCTTGTCGCAAAACGGGATCAACTGACCCCCTGGGGTCACTGCAACCGTCATAAATGTGAGTCAGTTGCCAAGCATCTGAAATTTGATCACACAATCATGGGGACGCTTCAAAGGTCGTAACTTAAAAGCAGTCACCTTTTTCAGTGCTGTTGTAACTTTAAACAGTCGCTCAATGAACAGTTGTAAGTCAAAGACTACCTGTATTTATGATTTGGAGAGTAGAGTAGAGTAGTGTAGAGTAGGAATAGGAATAGGAATAGGAATAGGAATAGAATAGAATAGAATAGAATAGAATAGAATAGAATAGAATAGAATAGAATAGAATAGAATAGAATAGAATAGAATAGAATATTGGAATGAAGAATAGACTAGAAATAGAAATAGAATAGAAGGGACCTTGGAGGTCTTCTAGTCCAACCCCCTGCTCAGGCAGGAAACCCTATACCACTTCAGACAAATGGTTGTCCAATCTCTTCTTAAAAATCTCCAGTGATGAAGCATTCACAACTTCTGGAGGCAAGCAGTTCCACTGGTTAATTGTTCTCAGTGTCAGGAAATTTCTCCTTAGTTCTAAGTTGCTTCTCTCCTTGATTAGTTTCCATCCATTGCTTCTTGTCCTGCCTTCAGGTGCTTTGGAGAATAGGTTGACTTTCCCCCTCTTCTTTGTGGCAGCCCCTGAGATATTGGAACACTGCTATCATGTCACCCCTGGTCCTTCTTATTACGTCCCAAATCTGAAAAATTTGGAGAAATTGAATGAAGAAGCTTGGCGCTGAAAAGCAGAGATTCGTAGACCTTTCTAGCCACAGTTAGACGCTGTAGCATGGAAAACAGCTGTGAATTCGGGAATTATAGCGGTGCCTCCTTGTGAAGAAACCGGCCACCGTGTTTTTAATGGCGGTGGATCTTTTCAACTAGGTTTGCTATCATGCTTTTGGAGTTTCGGGGGATCAACATTAAGATACTGATCAGGTTTTGCACAGGTGTTTTGCCCCAGGGTAATCGTTGATGATGTGTTTGCAGTTCAGATCAGTTCAACATTTTCGATCTGGGATGTCCAACCTTGGCAAACATGAAGACCTGTGGACTTCAACTCCCAGAATTCCCCAGCCAGCCTAAACTTCCTAAAAGTTGGGGGGAAGACTTAAAGACATCATGCAGCCATCATGTGCAGTGGTGTGCGGCCGATGCACACAAACTTCAAGTTGGTGTTTTTCAACCAGCAAAAGCCCACGTTTCTCAACTTTAAGATGGGTGGACTTCAACTCCCAGAATCCCCCAGCTGAGGGGGATGTTGGCTGAGGGTTTCTGGGTGTTGAAGTCCATATATGCTTGTCACGTAGTGAATATTGTCAGTTGTATGTCTATGCAGGGTGATGCACCCCTATCCTAATACTATGGTACATTCCAATACAGGCAGAACACGTGATATGAGTTGTACGCATGTGTGCATTCTTATACCACCATTATTCTCTTTGACTTGGCTCTTGACCGGGACGGTCGCATTGTCTTAGCAAAAATGTAATTATTCAGAATTTATTGTTTTTGTACTGAAATAAATATTTTCTATTAGACTTTTAATCTCGGCTTTATTTCTAACTGTCTGAATTCCAAGCAAAGATCTAAATCGCCTCTATGAGATTTCTTCTCACCCTTAACAATGCTGGCTGGAGAATTCTGGCCATTGAAGTCCACAAGTCTTAAAGTGGCCAAGGTTGGACATCCCTGATCTAAAATGTTGAACCGATGTTGACACATCTTAAAACAATTTTACATCCATTTTACATCCTTCGCAGAAAACCTTTTAGGTATCTTGGTACTTATCTCCCGACGCCTAGAAAACCCAACTACTGGGAAACCATAAAACCAGAATTTATTTAGTTATACATTGCACATTCCTTGATAAACCCTGTAGAAGCATCAGAGCGTTGCGTGCTAAGATTGCATTTGTTTCTGTAAAGATTCAGATTAGACCAGAAGCTTAAATTGGCATATATATATATTTTCCTTAACATTTCGGCAAACACAAGAATTTTCATGCTTGCTTGCTTTTGGCTTCAGTTTTAAGCCTTTCTCAAATACCGACCTTGGAGTAAAAGCACCTCCTTACAGAGCAGACAATCTCACAACTATCTTTTAAATAACTTCTTCAGTAGCATCTTGTTTTTCTTTGGTTTTTTATTTATTTATTTACTTATTTAATAATAATAATAATTTATTGTCATTTTACGTATATACACACTACACCCATACAATGAAATTCACATAACGCTTCAAGACCAGTCCCAAAACACAGCAATCCCTAAAAACATGCCCCACCCTCCACAAATTCCCCACCCTAAACCACTCAAACATCCATACAACAGACCAAGTAATACTATCCAACAGCTCACTGATGATGACTTATTTATTTATTTGCCTATTGTAATTTATCCCACTAATTCCCCATCATTCTCCTTTTTAAAAAATGCACTTCTCAATTGAGAGAGTTGTTTCACATAAGAGATAATGTGATTTGTTTGTTTTTTTAAAGTTAAGCTATAGCGGTTGATTTGAGTTAAAATTGAAAATTAAATGGTGGTAGGCCCAGGAGACAAAATTTGGTTTTGAGGAAGCAGCATTAGATTAATAACATATACCCAGAGCGAAGAATTATATGCATAGAAATGATATAAAAATAATGATTTTTAGAAGAGGCACCGAGAATTTCAAAAGGAATGGAATATATCATCAACATGAGAGGAATGAGGATAAGAATCTCAGGGAAAGAAAAAGAGGGAGAAAAGAAGAAGTAGAAAGGTAGGGAGAAGAGAGGGAGTGGAGGGAAGTAGGAGAAGGGAGAGAAGGAGTAAGAAGGTAGAAGGAGGGGATGGAGATAGAGATAGAGGGAATGGAGTGTTAAAAGATGAAGGAAAACAGACTGATGAGCAGTAGTATAAAAAGGTGCAAAATAGAATATTGATTTATGACTGACTGGATGAAATGTATAATTAAATATATTATTGATATATGTACGGAAATTGGAGGGGGAAAAAATTACAAAAAGAGAGAGTTGTTTCCATAAGGGTAGCCCTCGACATACGATGACAGCTGAGCCCCAGAATTTCTGTTGTTAAGCGAAACAGTGGTTAAGCGAGTTTTGCCCCATTTCGCGAACGTTCTTGCCCACCGTCGTTAAGCGAATCACTGCAGCGGTTAAGTCACTCTCACGGTTGGGAAGTGAATCCGGCTCCCCCCCCCCACCTTGAGTTTGCTCGTCAGAACGTCGCAAAAAGGGGATCGCGTGATCTTGGGTCATAAATAGGAGCCGAATTTTGATCACGTGACCACGGAGATGCTGCAGCGGTTGAAAGTGTGAAAAAACAGTCGTAAGTCACTTGAGGGAAGAACGCAACGCATTGCGACATCTTTCTCCATAGGCCTTTGGAACACACATCCCATCATCCCTGAATGCCAGCCATGGTCGTTGATGATAATCCAGAACGTTTTGGAGGGACCACATCTAGGGGAGGGTTGGGTGAAAACCCAGTTAATTCCTCTTCAGGTTGCCTTAGATACCTCCAAAGCTGCTCTTTTATTTATTTGGTGATTGATTTCGCCACTGAAAGTTATTCAAAGAAACGGAGGTTTCCTCCAAAAAATGTCCTATTTGGTGTGTGTGTGTTTTGGTAAAATTAGTTGCAGGTGGGGAAGTTGAGTCACAAAGAGGCGAAGATCCAGGACAAAAGGATGCTAGGAGTCTCCATTCTGCCATTAAAAAACAATTTTAAGCTGTGTGGACTTCAACCTCCAGAATTCTCCAGCCAGCATATGTGGCCTTCAACTCCCAGATGCGGGCTGGGGGATTCTGGGAGTTGAAGTCCACCCATCTTAAAGTTGAGGGACTTTGAGTTCGCTGGTTGGAGAACACCAACCTGAAGTTCGCGTGCATCGGTCTCACGCCGCTGCACAAGACGGCTCCAGGGTGTCCTTGGTCTTCCCCCAAATTTTAGGAACCCGTGCCTGGTGAGCCCCGTTGGGAGCTCCAAGGGCCACCCTGCCCCCTCCCAAGCGCTAAAGCGAGAATTCAGAAATGACATCTTTCTTCCTCCCTCTCTGTCTCTCTTCCCTTCCCCCTTTCTGATTGCTACGGACGTTTCCGTTTGATTGCAGTCTCTTAATTGCATTTAACAGTGAACCCCGCTGAGGTTCTCCATTCAGCGTGCCTGTTGTGTGTTCAATGGAACGGCATGGGGACTGCCGGAGGGTCTGGAATGGAGTTACCTTTAGCCCCGTCTACCTGCCATGGTAAGCGGCAACCGCAACAGGACTAACCTGCCTTTTTAAACCCACCCATCCCGGGCTTTCACGTGTGCATCAGGCACCCCTTCCCCATCTTCTCCCCGTCCCCGTTTCCTCCTCCCTCGCCCTTTCGCTTGGACGCAGCTTTTGCATGGCAGTTTAAGCAGGTTCCCATGTGTCTGTGACCCATTTTACAACACAGCCGTGGTGGCACAGTGGTTAGAATGCGGTATTGCAGCCTAACTCACTGCTCACTGACAGGAGTTCGATCCTGACCGGTTCGAGGCTGATTCAGCCTTCCATCCTTACGAGGTCTGTAAAAAGAGGACCCAGATTGTTGGGGGCAAAAGGCTGACTCTGTAAACCGCTTAGAGAGGGCTGTAGAGAGGGTGCCCCCAAGCCGGGGTCCGAGCCCCAGTGCAAAAGCTTCACAGGCTTTTCTTTCTGCATTTTTTGACTTGGCCGACGCTTCTCCGCGCTATGAACCTGCCAGGGTTGAACCCAGCGCCATCTGCCTTCAGCGGCCACGAGGTCTGCTTTGCTTGTTGTCCTTGGATTTTGAGATGAAGCCTAAGGAGCATTATGCTGTTAAGATGAACCCAAAAGTAAGAGAATAGGGTATTACGAAGCAACGTGTATTTTGTTCTGGGAGCATGATGGCTCAGCGGGTAAAGACCAGGGGTGAAATGCTCCCGGTTTCCGAACTTCCGGTTGGGCCGTTTTTCACCGTCTCCAGGGTTCAGGAGGCTTTCTTGAAGCCTGGGGAGACCGAAAACGGCCGGGGAAAAAAGGCCGAAAATCAGCTGGCCAGCGCGTGCATGAGCGCTGGAGCTGACATAGGGCAACGCCTCACGTGCCCTCAGGTATGGCTCCGCATGCCACAGGTTCGCCATCACTGGTCTAGCTCATTGTTCGTTAAACTTGGCAACTTTAAGGCATGGGGACTTCAGCTCCCCGAATTCCCCAGACAGTTTTTAAACTCTGGATTTATTTTCCTCTTTCCCCACTTTGGGTTTGTCCTCAGAAAGGAGGTCTTCGGAATGGCTGGATCTGAACTGAACTGTATGGGGTCGGGAACGCTGCGACGTTCGTACGTGTGAAAAACATAGGTCCCTTTCCCGACTTCGAACGGTCACTAAACAAATTCACTAAGTAAATTGAGGACTGCCTCTATTTGAGAAAACTCCTCCTTTTTAAAAAAAATCCAACCTCCCTCTTACAGCACACACATCTGGCTGGGGTCTTTTTTAACGCGCCGCTTGTTGCAACCAGCATGGCTAGATCTCTGCTCTGAATCCCCGGCGGAGCCGCCAGAGGATGGAAGGAAGAGGGCACAGGGCCAAACCAATCTGGCAAGGGGGGGGAGACCAGCCAGCAAAAAAAAAAGGATTTTTTTCCTTGAGTCAGCAAAGCCGGGCAGAGCAAGTTCCCACCCCCTCACCTAACCCCACCCCAGAAGTGCTCTCCCGTCCAGCGCTCGTTCGTTTTGCTTTCCATCTGCATCCCTCCCTGCTTGCGTTTTCTCCTGCTTTAAGACAGCCTCTTCATTTACCGTATTTTTCGGAGTATAAGACGCACCTTTTTCCTCCCTAAAAGTGGCTGAAAATTTGGGTGCGTCTTATACTTCGAATGTAGCTTTTTTTTTCCAGCCCTAACTAGGTGCTAACAGATCTTCCCAGCTCTTACCTTGCAGGCTTTTTCATTGTTACTCTCTCCAAAGAATGTTTTTCCAGCCCTAAGTCTTTGCAGAATTTTTTTTCATTGCTCTACTTGCTCCGAATAAGTTTTTCTCTAGCCCTAACCAGGTGCTAACTATCTTCCCAGCTCTTACTGGCTTGCAGGCTCTTTCATTGTTACTCTCTCAGAAGAAGGTTTTTTTAAGTCCTAACCAGGAGATAAAATAATGTGCTGAAGCTGACCAGACTAAGGATGCTAGCCAGATGAATACCTGGTAGGCAGATTGTTTTCCCCTATTTTCCTCCCCAAAAACTAAGGTGCGTCTTATACTCCGAAAAATACGGTATTTATTTATTTGTGAGACTTATATACCGCCTCGTAGTGCAAGCACTCTCTAAGCGGTTTACACCATTAAGCAATGTATATATTTACATTGCCCCCCCAACAACCTGGGTCCTCATTTTTACCCACCTCGGAAGGATGGAAGGCTGAGTCAACCTTGAGCCTGTTGAGATTTGAACAGCTGAACTCAAATGATCGCAGTCAGCTAAATATAGGAACGGAACGGAACAGAACAGAACAGCAGAGTTGGAAAGGACCTTGGAGGTCTTCTAATTGGAACACTGCTATCCTGTCACCCCTAGTCCTCCTTTTCATTAAACTAGACCAGAGGTCTTCAAACTTGGCAACTTTAAGACTTGTGGACTTCAACTCCCAGAATTCTCCAGCCAGCATAGCTGTCTGGAGAATTCTGGGAGTTGAAGTCCACAAGTCTTAAAGTTGCCAAGTTTGGGGACCCGTGAACTAGACCTACCCAATTCTTTATATATTTTAGCCTCCAGCCCCCTAATCATCTTTGTTGCTCTTCTCTGCACTCTTTCCAGAGTCTCAACATTTTTTTTTTAATAATACGGTGACCAAAACTGGATGCAGTATTCCAAGTGTGGCCTTACCAGTGGTGTTAACACTTCACATGATCTTGATTCTGTCTCCCTCTGTTAATGCTGCCCTTTGTGGGCGAGATTTCGCCATCTCTGCCTTCGGATGCGGCAGTGTGCCTGTGCTCCAAAGAGAGAAGGATTTATTTATTTTTGTGATTGCAACTTCAGCACAAACGATGCTTTTGCTGGCTCATCTCTTCTCTTAATTACTTCGCCTTTAGAGCTTTTTTTGGGGGGGGGGGAAGAGCAAGGCAACAATTCTATCAGAAGAACGGCCAAGGTCTTGGCGAACACGAGTTGAGACCATTTACGATGGATGGGTAGGCTGCAAATCCAGGAGAAACCTGGCCATTTTCTTCTCCTGGGCTTTTATTAAATCTCTTCGGGCTGTTGTTATTTAAAAAATAAAGCCCAGCCTGCTATTGTTGCAAGATAAGATAAGATTTAAAAAAAACAGAATAAACAGAGTTGGAAGGGACCTTGGAGGTCTTCTAGTCCAACCCCCTGCTTAGGCAGGAAACCCTACACCACTTCAGACAAATGGTTATCCAACACCTTCTTAAAAACTTCCAGTGTTGGAGTATTCACAACTTCTGGAGGCAAGTTGTTTCACGGATTCATTGTTCTAACTGTCAGGAAATTTATCCTTAATTCTAAGTTGCTTCTCTCCTTGGTTAGTTTCCACCCATTGCTTCTTGTCCTGCCCTCAGGTGCTCTGGAGAATAACTTAACTCCTTCTTCTTTGTGGCAACCCCTGAGATATTGGAATATTGCTATCATGTCTCCCCTGATCCTTCTTTTCATTAAACTAGACATACTCAGTTCCTGCAACTGTTCTTCATATGTTTCAGCCTCCAGTCCCCTAATCATCTTTGTTGCTCTTCCCTGCACTCTTTCTAGAGTCTCAACATCCTTTTTACATCGTGGCGACCAAAACTGAATGCAGTGTTCCAAGTGTGGCCTTACCAAGGCATTGTAACGTGGTATTAACACTTCACGTGATCTTGATTCTATCCCTCTGTTTATGCAGCCTAGAACTCTGTTGGCTTTTTTGGCAGCTGCAGCACATTGCTGATAAGATAAGATAAGATAAGATAAGATAAGATAAGATAAGATAAGATAAACTTTTTATCGTCGTGAGCACACTGGCCCACATTAAAAATGAAAAATATGTTGCCTGCTCTCGAGAGCAAGTATATATCTGCCCAGACACATACATAACCCACATACACACATGCTAATATACATACATAAATACATACCTGCACCCATGTGTATATATACATATATAGGTTAATCACTGCCCATTTTGAATACATAGTGGAAAGAGCAAACTTGAGAGTTCACAAGATTGCTGCTCTGTGGAACAAATATTTCCCAAATATAAGAGGGTTTTAGGTGCAGCCTGATTTGTGAATGCATATTTTGCCACCCAAAAAATAGATTTGATTGATTTTTAGATCAGGTTTCTTTTTGATCCATAGATTCTCCCAAGACCAGTCTGATTAGCAACTCTGCCTCGATTACCAAGGAATATTGTTAGGAAAAGAGACTCGCGTTCTGTTTTCGTTCGTCCCCTGCAAAGCATTAGAACAGAGCTTAGAAGGACTTGTGATTTTATCCAGCAAAGCTTGTATTGCATTCTGATGCAAGCTGTGATGTTAAAGCTGCCCCCCCCCCCCGATTACCGAATGACCCGTGTCATTATTCTTTAGCTGATGGATCAATTCCATCTGCATAGATTTGCATAGGTGTGGGTGGGAGGGAAACTTCAGAAGGAGGCTGTGATGCGTGATTTGGTGGTGCAGACTTACGTTGGTGCATTGCAGAAATGTTCCAGTCCTTTCCCTCGCTTTCTCAGGACTGGGAAGGCCTCTTCAGATGACGTTTGCTGGTTGCAGATGTTATAAAAAGTAAAGTTTTCCCCATTGGTTAAGGAGTGTGCAGAGCGACCCCTGAGTTATCAGGGACATGCACGTAGAAACGGAGTATTTCATCTTGGCAACCAATGGATAGGAGTAATGATCCAGTCACAAACAGATTCGTTAAAGTATATAAAATAGGCTCGGCAGCTGGCTCATATTTATGACGGTCGCAGTGTCCCCGGGGGGGGGGGTGTCACGTGATCCCCTTTTGCGACTCTCTGACAAGCAAAGTCCATGGGGAAGTGGGATTCACTTAACGGCCGGGTTGCTAACTTAACAACTGCAGGGATTCACTCAACGGCTGTGGCAAGAAAAGGTCATAAAATGGGGCAAAACTCACTGAAAAACTGTCTTGGCAGCAGAAATGTTGAGCTCAGTTGTGGCCTTAAGTCAGGGACGGCCTGGGTCCCTAGTTGTCCTTCCTCCATTGTCATCAATCTCATCCTGTGAACTCTGAACGGTCCTACGATGGGTTCTTTTTCAGGAGAACTAGGGTCTTCTGAAAGTGAGACCAACTTTTTAGTTCTATCACTGGATTGGACTTTATAATCTTTAAAAAAGCAAAGAGAAAAAAACATACCATCATATGTGGTGGGAGTGCCACAAAACACGTGAACATTGGAATAAAATAAGGCAATGGATGGAAGAAATATTGAAGATAAAATTAGATTTAAAACCAGAACTCTTCCTGCTGGGAATAACTACTGATAAATACGGAAGAAACATATTATACCTAATGTTACATATCTTGACCGCAGCAAGATTAATTTTTGCTCAGAAATGGAAAAATAAAGACATCCCCACAGAGGAAGAGATTCTAGATAAAATACTATCATGTGCAGAGATGGATAGACTAATGTTAGAGTTGAAGGACAAATCTGATACAGAGTATTATGAAACCTGAGACAAACTATATGATTGGTGGGGGAAAAGGAAAACCAAGACACTATGTGTTAGCGCAGTGGTTCCCAACCTGTGGTATGTGTACCACTAGTGGTACGCGAGGGCCTTCCAGGTGGTACGCAAACACTTTCGGGGTCATGAACGATTTTTAGTTAGTTATTTTTTACTTCACAAAAATGTTTACTGCCTAACACAACTGTTGCCACACGCAGCCCACCTGGTCCCAGCGGCCCGAGAATCCAGTTGCTGGATGCGCGGGGCCAAAAAAGGAACGGTACAATTATGGAAATAAAGTGATATCTGATCGAATTTAGTTTCTCTGGAACCAGGTGGTACGCAGCGACTGTACGGGACCTCCAAGTGGTACTCGATCACAAAAAGGTTGGGAACCACTGTGTTAGCGGAAAGGTTGGAAAGGTTTAGAAATTTCATTAAAATTTGATTCTATATGATAAGAAAGATAATGGAAAAAGGAATGAGCAAATGTAAATATGTAAACGGGATAATCCGTCAAGTAGTTACTTTTATGTATTTTGGTATTTCTTTGTTTTGTTGTTTGTACGTTTTGTTTTTAATTGTATTATAAATAAAAAACTTTTAATTTTTTTTTAAAAAAAGCAAAGAGAAAGGGGAAAAACAATAGTGTCTTATGGCTGCCCACAACGATGACAACTTTCACGTACTGGTTGTTACTGGGAGAAGACAGATCCAACACCATCGAATTACATATGTTTGATCTGAGTATTGTCTTAAGCAATTGAGCAGGGGTGGTCAAACTTGACTTCACTGAGGGCTCGTCAGGGTTGTGTTTGACCTTCAGGGGGCCGGGATGGGCATGGCCAGGGTGGGCAGCTCGACGTCACTCGTGTCGGGGGCGCCTGTGGTGGCCCGAGCGCTCTGCCAGCGAAAACGGGCTCCTGAGCTCCGTTTTCGGCTGCCATGGCCTCCTGCAATCCTCTCCGGTTTTGCTGGCAGAAGCACTGCAGGCTGGTCCTTTGCTGTTTCCAGGGTGGTCTCGCGGGCCAGATCTAAGAACCCCGCGGGCCGCATCCAACCCTCGGGCCTTGAGTTTGACACCCCTGCAATAGATGATTAATGTTCCCCTTGTCTAGGGGCCTGCCAGATAGGTGAACTACACCTCCCAGAATTCCTAGCTAGGATAAGCATGAACAGGGAATTCTGGGGATTGAAGTCCACACCCCTCTGGTGGGTACCTAGGAGAGGAACAGTTGTCATCCACACCAGTAGAGCTGAGAAACGGACTGACATTTGTTGTGGTTCTTCCTGTCCTCTCTCTTAGGTG
Organism: Diadophis punctatus similis; assembly: GCA_023053685.1. Lineage (NCBI taxonomy): Eukaryota > Metazoa > Chordata > Lepidosauria > Squamata > Dipsadidae > Diadophis > Diadophis punctatus. Next base: position 1,570,637 of record JALIGW010000030.1, on the reverse strand, counting down.
ATCAAGTGACCAGGAAAGGGAAGACAAGGTGGAGATGGAACTGCCAAATCATGCCAAACATTTGCTCCTGCAGCTTAACCAGCAACGCGCCAAAGGTTTCCTTTGCGATGTGATCATCGTTGTCGAAAATGCCCTCTTCCGTGCCCACAAGAACATCCTGGCAGCCAGCAGCATGTACTTCAAGTCCCTCATCTTGCACGACAACCTGATCAACTTAGATACTGACATGGTCAACCCTACCGTGTTCCGGCAAATCCTGGACTTTATTTATACTGGTAAGCTCTTAATGACCGACCAGCCTGGTGAACAGAACTTCAATGCTCTCCTCACCGCAGCAAGCTACCTCCAACTTCCTGACCTGGCGGCCCTTTGCAGGAAGAAGCTCAAACGCAGCGGGAGGTCCTTCGCTGGCCGGGCTGGTGGAGCCTCCAGCGTCGGGCGGCCGCCTCGGAGTCAGAGACTTGCCACCGCTTCAGTCATTACTCGTTATTCAGGGTCAACCGAAGGGATGAAGGGCTCCCAGCCGAAGGAGATGCCAAAGGCGAAGGTCTCGGATGACGAGGTCTTCATGAACAGTTCCAACCAAGAGAATTCTCATGCCTTGAGTAGAGGCCTGGGAGAGGGGAGTAACAGCACCAACGGGAGCTGTGTGGACCAGGAACTTGGGCTGGACCTGTCCAAAAAAAGCCCCTCCCTGCCCACTGTAGCCCCCCAAGACGACACCCCACACAGCGAGAGTCAGCGTGGCTCCCCCCGGCCCGCCTCAGCCCCCACCGCCAACAGTGCCTCATCGTTCGAAGAGTCCATCTCTGGAGCCCCTCCCGCCCTAATAGACAACTGCGAGCCCATGGAGATGGACCTCAGCGAAGACCGCCAGTCTCTCCCCGAAGGCAACCAGCGAAAGAGCCTACGCCATTCCTCGCGCAAGAAAGAGTGGATCAAGAAGGATTGCACCTTCGACCGGAAGGAGGGCGGGGGCAAAGGCTGCGAGGAGGGCGAGGGGTTGCCCAACGGCATCCTGATGGGCCCCTTGTGCAAGTCCGCGGAGCGCAGCCTAGGCCTGAGCCCCTACGGCTCGGAGCTGCCGTTGCACGCCTGCAAAGAAGACGTAGAGAACGGCAAGGAGAACAGCGAGGACAGCGGTCAGAGCGAAAGCGAGAACGGTGGACACAGCAGCGCCAACTACGTCTACCGGCAGGAAGGCTATGAACCCGTGGCCTTCGGGGACAACTTGTACGTCTGTATCCCGTGCGGGAAGGGTTTCCCCAGCTCGGAGCAGCTCAACGCCCACGTGGAGAAACACACGGAAGAAGAGCTGTACATCAAGGAGGAAGGGACGTTCGAGGATAAAGAAGAAGAGGCCGAGGATTTATCGAACCCCAACCAGCCCTACACCTCGGAATCGCGGCCGTTCAAGTGCTCGGTTTGCGAGAAGAGCTACAAAGATCCCGCCACCCTCCGGCAGCACGAGAAGACTCACTGGCTGACGCGGCCCTTCCCTTGCAACATCTGCGGCAAGATGTTCACCCAACGGGGCACCATGACTCGGCACATGCGCAGCCATTTGGGACTCAAGCCCTTTGCCTGCGAGGAGTGCGGGATGCGCTTCACCCGGCAGTACCGGCTGACCGAGCACATGCGCGTCCACTCAGGGGAAAAGCCCTACGAATGTCAATTGTGCGGCGGGAAATTTACCCAGCAACGAAACCTCATCAGCCACTTGAGAATGCATACCTCTCCTACATGAAGCCAAAGTCTCTCCAAGGAGCTCTGAGCCCCTCCAACCCACCCACCATAACTATCCCTTAGACTTGCTGCTTTAAAACAGACTATACAAACAAGGGAAATTCGTCTCCCCCCTCCTCAGTCATGGAAGGCGTGAACCAAACAGAGCTTTACTTTCTTTCTTTCTCCTGTTCCCCTCCTCCCCCCCCCAGCCTTTTCCCCTTCCCCTCTTCCAAGGAAGCCCCCAGCCCCAATTTAACTTCCAGACTCCTTCCCTTTGCATCAGCTTTTCTCTCAGGGCCTGTAGGGGGGGTCAAAGTGGAGCAAGGAACGCCATTGGAGGTGACGTGGAACCTCCGAGGATCTCCACTGTAGGGAATGAGGGCTGGTCTAGGACAGGCGTCTCCAACCTTGGCAACGTACCTTCCAGCGCACGCTGGCTGAGGAATCCTGGGAGTTGGAAGTCCACAAGTCATAAAGTTGCCAAGGTTGGAGACTCCTGGCCTAGAAAGTCCTTCCTGGTTGATGCCAATTCAATTTGAGGGCCCCCTGGGAAAGGGAGGGTAGGGGGTAAGATGGTCTTACCTCCCTCGGTTTACTTTCTTAGCACTTTGGAATTGCTATGGTAGAACTTCCACCACAGTATTATTATTTTTTCCCCCTCTTCTGACTAACTCCCAAGAACGCCCTTTATTGGCCAGTGGATGGCCTTCTTGGTTTTTTGCTTCTTTAATCCTTTGGGGGGGGGGGTTAGTTTTTACAATGGACCTGGTTTCAATGGATGGTTGTCCCTCAAAGCTGCAATGGGAGATGTTCTTTGCTAATGGAATCTGTTCTTTCTTCATTCTTTTCCTTGAGCAAGGTGGTGGGTCTCTTCGTATCTCCTGAAGAACACAAAGGACGTTTCCATTGGCTGAAAGAGGGGAAGTCCCGTTGCCTTCCACCGCCCCATCCCTATTTCTACATGGTGTTTTTCACCTTGGAAGGTTTTCTTCCAACTGTCCCTTCTCCATCAAGTTCTAAGGGAAGAGCTGGTCCGCCTTAACCATCACACCCTACTCTTGAACGTCTTCTGGTCCAACTGTCCTTCTCAACCTCTTTTGATCTCTCTAGCCTTATCCATGACTGAATGGGGGGCTGAGTGACACCCCACTACTCCCTTCCCCTCCCCCAGGAATTTCTTTCAAATGAGCAGGGGTCATATCTGTGTTAATTTCCTCCTCCCCCTCCCTTAGTTTTCGTATGGATATTTTTTGCTTAGAGGTACTTGTTCTATTAAGAGGAAAACGATGTGTTGTTCATATTGATGTAAGTGTGGGAACTGGAAAGTTTGAGGGATTTTGGGCGGGCAGCGGGAATTGAAGTAGGCTGGAAATGGCTACAAGTTCCTTTAGGTACCTTTTCATTTTTTTTTTCATTTTTTTTTTAATTTGGGGTGTGCGTGTGTGTCTGTCCGTCTGTCTGCACGCGTGCACGAGGGTGTGTGTGCGTGCACTTAGCTTTTTCCTCCTTCACTAAAGAGTTGGGTCAGAATGGCAGGGCCCACTTCCTTTTCTACCTCTTGAATTCACAAGAACAATAAGATGGTTAGCGAAATAATTAGGTGTGGTGTTTTGTCCCCACCCCCCCACCCACCCCACCTATCCCCAGTTGTAAGTTAGTGTACAAAGTAGAAATTAAACTAAGGTTAAGGGATTTTTGCCACCTCATTCTTCCGTCAGAAAGTCAGAAACGCAAAACATGGCCAAAGACGATAAGTAGTAGACTCTTTAAAACTGGAGGTCCAGAGAAGATATGTGGTGCCACCAAATCATTGGGGTTTCTGTCCACAAAAAGGAAAAAAAAGGAAAAAAAACCTTTTAAGAAAAGAGCTTTTGGGTAGCCTTGTTTATTGAACCTGGATGCCGCGGTGGGAAAAACGCCATGTCTCCGTTGCTTGTCCCTTCGATGGGCTCCAGATGAGACAGTCAACGGCGTAGCCGGTGGTCCTGCCAGGATCCAGAGCGCAATAAGAATGTGGAGAACCCAACCAAAGTCTGTTGTTTCCTTCCTAATTTTGGGGGGGGTAGTGGTAGGGATGTCGACCTGGGTATATGCTTAAAAGGGATGCACGGCGGGTCCACGTGTTGAGGTTGGGGCCACCAGGAAAACGAACAGCCATGCACTGTCTGTCAAAAGACCTCACCGCCAACAGCTGCTATAGGTGTAGGAGATGAGGGCCCTCAACTTTGTTGGCACGACCAGTTATGGAAAGTGATGGCTGAGCCCCAACCCCGTACGGGTGGTCTCTGGTGATAAAACCCCCGACTCGCTCTTGAGTCTGAATGGAGTAAGGTTTACATTTCCCGTCCCTCTACTTTAATTTTCTTGCTTGAAACCATTGTTCTGTTTATGATTGTTTATGATGATGATGATGATGATGATGGTTAATATTATAATGATGATGATGGTAGGGGTCACCAAAGCGCCCTATGTCTTTTTTTCTTTTTCTTTAAAAAAAAACAAAACAAAAAGGGAAAAAAACCTTTTTTGTCTTTTAAGTTTAGACCAAAAAAAAAAAGAAAGCCTGTTCAAATAAAAGAGAAGTTTGCATTTTTCCGTTCTCACCACCACCATTAAGTGTTTCCCTCCCCTCTTATTAGCATAGAGACAAACCCATATTGAATTAAGGGAGCCTAGATTCCCCGTTTCACCCGATACGCCTTCAAACGACCAACCAATGAGCCTTTGCGCAGGGAAATTGGTCCTTCCCTTCTTAAACATCTTTACCTCACGTTTCATTTTTCAATTCCATGCATCCTCAAGTTCGGGCATGTTCGTGTAATGCCGCAGCTTGATTTAATATATATATATATTTTTGTGGGTCACTCATTTTTGTCTTTAATGTTTGTGGAACATTAATGTGAAAGCTGTGCTCCCCTCCCTGAGCAAACCCACAGCCATCTTCCTGTGAAATCTCATTTTCTTTTGTTCCATTTTTCTAGAACGTATTCATCATTCCATGGTTTTTTGCAGGCAATGCAACACCCCACCTCCACCACCAACAATAATAACAACAACAACAACAAAAAACACCACCCAGATCCCCATTAATCTTTCCTTAAACTTTATGCACAGAGCACTGCAACACACTTCATATTTCCAGATAACTGGTGAGGGTCTCCCCCTGTTATTGAGGGTGGAGATAGCTGCTTCTCAATAGAGCTATTTCCTCTAATGGTAAGGAGGGTTTTTTGTTAGCAAAAGGGCTCCATGCCAAGACCCCAAAGGTTTAATGAGCTAAGAGGCCCCATACAATGCACCAAATGTGTGTAGAACGTCTTAATTCTGTGACTCGCATGGTGCAGCCACCATCTGGCTTTTGAGAGGAACCTCAATAGATGCTTCACTTCTGGTGAAAACAAAGAACCTCTCCTCAAGCCAGCATTTGTAGAAAGCTTCAATGGAACTATCCTTTGACCTGATGCTCAGGGGCGCAGATGTACAGTTTTCAAGAATATAAATCCCCAGGCTACACTCCCACTTCCGTTCATCTCCAGACCTTTTCTGACTCTTGAGATGCTTTCAAAAGCCATGCTTTGGGCTAGCAAACTCTATGGTCTAAAGTTGAGAGTTGAGGATGATATTTTGTTCCTACCTCACCATCCTTTCAGCAAAAGGACACTTAAATCACCCACCCCAAACTTATCTTTGTTCCAGAACCATGGACATTTCTGGTCCTTGACATTCTTTCTGGGATGGTTCCTCTTATAGCTGGTATTGATTGACCTTTAGGGCAACTGAGCTGAAGAACTTTAGAAGGCATCGGGATAAGGTCAGCCTTTGAGCCAACCCTGGCAAGTATTAATTCTATTAAGCCAGACGTTTGGAGGTCCAACCGCCTGTGGAAGCGAGTCATCAACCTCCAGGTGCTACTTCTACATTGCCATCCATTTAGTTAATCCAAAGAGGAGCCCAGCAACGTGGAACAAGTGCGAAGAGGAAACCATACCTCTAATTTCGCTAGAATGTTGAGTTTAGATTCAAGACATTAGGGGTATTGAGGCTGGGTGGAGATACTTCAAGTTGGGTCTTCGTTGGGTTTCTCATTGAAGTTTTGGAATCTTGAAGTGTCAGGACCCACAGTCCTTGGGTCGCTTCTTCTTTTTCTTCTTCTTAAGCTTGCCTTTTTTCCCCTCCTTTCTTTCATCCCCCTCTCAGCACTTAAACAAGGCGACAAAAAGTCTGTGTACAGCATGAGTATTGTACAAAAAAATGAGGAAAAAAAGGAACGCCCCTCCCGTATCTTCTCATCGTTTCATCCCTTTCCGACAAAATTAGCCGCGTAGAAGTGTTCCATAGATAGGATTTTGATGTCCTTCCTCCCGTCTCCTTCCTTTCCCTCTCTTCCTCCCAAGACGGTGACCATAATAATGAAAAAAAAATATATCAAATAATTCTCAAAACTTCAGGGACTGTTCAAAGACTCACTTAAAGGGTCTGGACACTCGACTGCATTTATACGACATAGTATTGTATCAAGCATTTTCTGTATTTTAATGAAAAAAAAAAGCAAAACACTAGTTTCATATTTAAGATTTTAAGAATTCTAGGGTCGGGTGGGTAGGGAAATACACTTGGTTCCGGTTTTGGTTTCTCCTTTCTCTTTGTTCCCTTTTTTTTTTTTTTGGTTTGGTTTTATTTTATTTTAATTTGCTACTTTTTTTTTTTGAGATACAGAAAAGAGCCTCCTGAGGTTGGTTGTTTTTTTTTAAGAAAAAAAATGTAAAAATCACAGAGGCCCCACAGCTTAACTCTATGCTTTAATTAGTTTAGATCACCAGAATGGTTTTTTTTTTTGGAGTTCCCGGAGTGGATTATTAAAAAAAAAAAACATAGAAAAAGTTGTATTAAAAGATAGCTCATACCCAAATTCACACACACACAAACTTCCTATTTTTAAACCAAAGCACATTTTGAATGACTATGGAACCTCACTTGGCTCGGAAAAAAAAAATTAATATATTTATCTCATTGTTTACATAAACTTTTACAGTTACAGACCTCAACAGATCTAGGGGCCAGTCAAAATTAATGATTGCTTTTTCCATTGGTTTAGCTGATAAAAGTGTTGCAGGTAAACGGTGTGTAGGATGTTCTGTTTGTGCTGTTTTGTAAAGGAAGAAAAAAACAAACCCCACAACCACCCGACCTCAACAGTTCAATTAGAACTGATTTGTATTCCAGGATTTTTAACGTGGTTTAGGAGTAGGAAAATGAGCCATTAAGATCCTCAGAAAAACTTTGCGTTCCATCAGCTTTGCCAGTGGCCAGTAGAGTTAGCAGTTGGAGGGTAGTCCTTCCATCGGATGATGTTCTTGGAAACCGGAGGATTTGCAAATAGGGCGAGAACGAACTTCCGTTTGTTCAAAAAAAAAGCCGATGATCACGAAAAGCCGTGACAGCTTTCCATAGCAAATGGCAAATGGTGCTGGACCACAACAGGATCTCAAATCAGAGAGATTGAGACAATGGAATGTTTTTCCTCCAGGCGTCCTCTGCAAGGGACAGCGGAAATTGTCCACGCATGGTAGACAACGCTAACAGGAAATCTCTACTGGAGAAGAAACTAGTGTTTAATGTTAGTCAGGTGTATTGGGGTGCTGGCCATCTGTCGACATTCTTGAAGAATTGTCCCAAAGTATGTGTTTAACCCAGTTTTAACTCCACTAAAAAGGTGCAGAGGCTTGTTGAAGACCTTAGAATGGTCCAATCAATAGCTTTGATCTTGGGCACGAGTCTCAAGAAGTGGCCCTCAGGTTTCTTTTCCGATGCTGGAATGTCCTCCAGTGATGTCCCACAGGTATGACTTTGCTAAGTAAGTGGAGAGCAGGCTTAGAGAGAGGACGTCTCGGGCCCAGGTGACCTGTGATCATCCAGTTGTTGCCATATTGCAGCACACTAACGTTTGGCAACATCTGGAAGATCTGGAGATGTTTCCTATCTCCTCCAGAATTAGGTGTCCTCTCCAGCTTCAGGATTAGATGCCCTCTCTAGCTTCGGGATTGGTGGTTCTAGCCAAAAAATGTTTTTTAAGTTAGATGATGGTGGTGGTTTTTTGGAGGGGGAATGCCGGCAAATTTGAGGCTCTTCTCAAATGGTGGCCTTCAAATGAGGAGATCCACCTTACTCTGGTTTGCAATCTGGTGTACTTCCTGGAGAGGGGAAAGTGTTTTCATGGCACTTTCTAGGACATAATAAACAAGTCTTGCTGTGCAACATATCTGATCTAAGAACCGTGAGATATTTTTTCCTCACCAGTTGTTGTTTCCCCCACACACACACTTTTCGTGTCTAACTTTCCTGCTCCAGTGAGCCGGCCAGATTGTGATCTAGATTGAGGGGAGCTTATTCCTGGACGTTGCAGAAAAGCACCTTCAATATTATTTTCTGTAAAGGAAAAAAATAATTCTCCTCTTAATATTTCCACTTTTTTTTTTTAGTTAAAGAAAAATCACACTTTATCCGTTCTTCGTTGAGTGCTTTTTCCTCCTCTGCTGTTTCCCCCCACCCCATGTCCTCTTAAAAGCAAACGCATTAAAAAGAAAAAAATAGCCTGAAATATTTAGGATGCAAAGAGGGTAGGGAAGAGGCTAATGGAAAACAAACTTATTAATTTTGCCTGGTCTTGAATATCTTAACTAACAAAGATGGTGCAAACACTATTTGACAGTGTTGTTGTTTCGTTTTGTTTTTTGTTTTTTTGTTTTTTGTTTTGTATCAATATTGTACTGCTTTATTGAATGTATTTATTTCTCAAGATTCTGTATGCACACTTTTGCAAGGAGAAAAAATAATAATAATAAATAAACCTCAGCATTTGCAAAAAGACAAACGATGCATTCAGCAGGGTCTTCGCTACAGGATTTCAAAAAAAAAAGTTTAAAAAAAGTTTAAAAACTTTTTAAAAAAAATAGAAACGGGGAAAAAAAAACTCAGAGACAACTCTCGGCATAGCCATAAACCATAACCTGTGAAGACAATACAAACCGTGGATTTTTGTAGCTCTTTTTATTTTTTTTCTTCCCCCAAAAGACAAAAATATTGTTTTTCCGCTGTATTTAAGATGTTTCCAGTTATAGCAACG